>JAJPUD010019840.1:0-25796 GCA_023553655.1 Myrmecobius fasciatus
GGAAGCAGGCATCCTTGGAAAATGGAACAAAAACCTGAGGCTGGAGTTCCCTTTGAGGAAAATGAGGGCTGTGGATGGACAATGGCCTACTTCTGTGGAAGTTGTGGAGAATATATACTTGATATTGAGTGCTATGAGACCTTAAGTGCTCAAATGAGAATTGTAAAATCTCAGGTTTAGTTGTCTCAAGATAGCTTTAAATTGACTTGTTTTTGATGACTCAAAGCAAGTGCTCTGTTCCTCTAACACTACTGAATTCTGTGACAGAATTAAAGACCTGAGATTATTGCAATACTGAAAAGGGAGAGATAACATAAGAATGGAGGCCTGAAAAGAATGAGCAGTGCCTATAAATGTGAGAATAAACAGACCAAGTAGCTAGTCATAATTCACTTAAAGAAAATAGCCTAAGGTGAGCCAAAATCATGATGACATTGCATTTATTACTGTACCTACAGCATTTACCACAACAGAAGCAATATGGAAACCACAATCATTTTGTTCAAGTTAACAAATGGGAAAATAAATAACACTTGTTTTTAGGAAATTAATAACCGAGTGACTTAAATGTAGCAAGGAAGCTTGCCTGAGATAGTAGATAAATGTGGAGCAGAAGCTACCCAACTTCCCTCCAGCTCTTAAAATTGAACCACTTGCTTCTTGTGGCTGTGATTATAGGGTGAGGTAAAGGATCTAAAACACTGAGAATTCAAAAAGGAGTCTAGGCATGGACTAGCCAGAGAGTGAGCTGAGTATTTCCAACTCGCTCTCCATCTACTCAGGGGCTTGCAGATTCCATAGACATGCGCTTGACATGTTCCAGGTGAGCATGATCTGTAGTGTCCAGGTCAGTATCATATTTGGCCAGGATTTTGAGGAGAGGCCGAATTCTCATCCACCACTGCTCCCTAGGGATCCTATGTCTGGGAGAGGAATAAGATAAGGTCAACTAGCAGCCCCAAGCCCCACACTTATCTCCAATTAGTTTAGGAGATCCAGGAGTTGCCAAGCAGAAGAGAATAATTTGGAAAGGTTTAATAAAAGAGACTAAACATTCTTTAAAGAGAAACAGATGAGGCTGGGGAGAGATTATGGAAAAAGTTCTGGAACTGGGGTGAAAATAACTCACTCAGAGCATCAGCCCTGAAGTCAGGAGGACCTGAGTTCAAATTTGGCCTCAGACACTTCACTTCCTAGCTGTGTGACTCTGGGCAAGTCACTTGACCCCAATTGCCTCAGCAAAACAAAACAAAAACAAACCAAAATAAAACCTCACTCAAAGTCTGTTTCTTCTTTGAGGTCACATAATGGTTGGAAGATCAAGGCTCTCCTACGCATCCCCAGTACACAAGCTGAATCAGGTGAATTGGCAAAAACACGTCCTGCAATAATTTGACAGTAAGATTGTCACCTTAAAAAGTGAAGGCCTGGCCCCAACTGCAGTACCAAGTTCTAAGGCCTCTTTCTCTAGTCTTACATACCATTACGGACATTTTCTTGGATTTTTGTTGATATCCAGGTCATAGCCTTGGCTCCCATCTTAGTAGCAAAGTTTCTATCAAATGGACTTGGACTTCCACCCTGAAAAGAGTACAGGGAAAATGGAGGGAAAAAAGCCATGGGTTAAGGTTAACAGGAAGAAATTTTGAGGTTCCTATAAGATGGAAGAAGGAGATTTGGAGACCCAAACAGGGAAATTATCTAAAATCCTTCGGAACTAAGAAATAAGATTAATAATAAGATTCAGTAAGTAGTTTAGCATGCCTTTACCTTTGATTAGGAAGTTTGGTCTGTTGAAGGGAAGATGTTGGGCAGGAGTGCTCCTCTCTGGTACCCTGTGGTCACCTGATTGTATGTTAGTATTCCAAGCCTATCTACTTACTGTGGAAATGCCACTCAGGGCAGCATCCCTGCAAGTCTATATGCTTGCCATTTTCTCAGGAAAGAAGATAGCAAAGTTTTTCCTGGGACAGGAGGATGTAGGTGACAAATTAGAAAAAATGAAATGTAGGGAAAGTCAGTTCTAAGCAAGAGTGTGAAACAGACAAAACAGAGGCACTCTTTTAATACACATATATTCTATGTTCCTTTTGCCTCTTTTTAACCACCTGTCCATCAAGATTCTCATCTCATCAGGAGTTGGATACAAGGGAGCCTCTATTCTAGCGGGTGAGACATTAAAGGGATGACTGGCTTTTCCTGCACTATGGAGCAAGGTCAGAGAGTTAGAACACCAATGGCAGGGGATAGAATCTTGACTGGATGGAGAAAGGAGAGTCTAGGGACATGTATGAGTTCTCCCACCTGTTGCATATGGCCCAGCACATTTTTCCTGCTATCAAAGATGCCTTTCCCCTCTTCCGAATACAGGTTGAAGATAAAATCAGTGGTATAATTTTCATTGCACTTCTCATTCCTGCTGAGCAGAAACTAGGATCCAGCAGCTGCAGCTCCAATTTCTCCCTTTCCTCCCCCATTTATCCATGATGGGCTATGTGCTTCACATCCTCCCCCATTCTGGTAATCAGTGACTGACATAGATTATAGAAATTCCCTTTCCCTTCCTTTCCATCCTATTATTAAACACTTTCCCAATAATAGGCCCTTGCCCAGGTTGACTCCAGATCCTGACATTTTTGAAACAAGTATGGGAAACGGAGGCAAAAAAAAAAAAAAATACCTTACAATCAATCCCCTCTTCACTGTTGTCTTCATCTTTTGCACCAGATGTTCAACATTTGCCTGAATAATTAATAGTAGGTTATGAGCTCAGTTAGAGGAAGGGTGGGGAATGGAGCACAAATTGGTGGACAAACACTTAAATTCTCCCTTCCTTCCATAATTATTATGGGGTCCTCTACTCCAGGGGCCCAAAATGGTAGAAAGTTGGTTGTAAACTGAATGAACAGATCTAGGCTATTCCAGGTTCAGGCTAGGAATATATTTAATAATGAGAATTGGGAAAGGGACAATCTGGGATAGAAGGCATAGCTCTGTCCTATGCTTATTTTCCTATTCCAGTGGCTCTAAGTTCCCATCCCCTATTTGGGCTGAATATATTTAAACATTTTGCTGAATCTGATTAGTGCTGTGTGGGTATTTGTGTGGTAGAGAACATGTGAGATACCATTACCTATCAAATGAATGACTCCAGCACCCCTCTCCCCTTAGGTGTGTTGCCTGCCCCACCTGCCCACCTTTCTCCCCAGGGGTTTTGGCCATATTTTTCTCCCAACAAACTTCCATTTAAGTGTTTCATGGCTCCTTTACTTGTACTTGGGATCCAAGAGTATTTATTCAGGGGAAGATAATAAATAGCAAGTCCTTTCCTCTTTCTTAGCTTCATATTTCCCATATGTAAAATGGGAGTCAGAGCGCCACCTTAAAGAGATTAGCCCAGCTGTTTATTATGGAGAAGGGGCTCACTTAGGTGAGTAGTTGAAAAGATTCCTAACTGTACATTAGAACTCTCCTCGGTTTCCTGCTGTATTCTACACAGAGCTCAATCAATCAGTCCTTATTCTTGAACTCTTTTTAATTCTAGGACAGATATGGATTTGCTGTCTGGGTCCTAACTTGGGCTCCCACCTGTAAGTCATGTATATTGAAAGGCTCCTCAAAAATATAAGCAGCATCTGCCCCAGCTGCTAACCCTGCCATGGTAGCCAGATAGCCACAATAACCACCCATGGTCTCAATGATGAACACACGTCGCTTGGTGCCTTCTGCTGACTGCTTGAGTCGGTCACAAGTCTGGAGAAAAGGGTAGGAAATGGTTAGAAATTCCTGTGGCTCCTCCAAGTCCTACCACTAAAACATGGCAGGACATAACAGCTCCATCCTCCCTAGGTTATTACCTCTAGCAAATCATGAAATCCAGCCCTCTGCTATACAGTGGTGTTAACTATCTCCCCTTTGATCCACAAAATCAATCTCCTGTGATGAAAATTCTGTACCCTTTTCCCCCTTCTGCTCAGAGGGGGTAAGTTCTACTATCTGAGCTCAGCCATGAAGAGATATTTGGTATGGAAATACAACTAAGACATCTTCAGACTATGAAGGCATATATAAAAGTCAGTGGAGGAGGAGAATGGATGTTATGAATGCAATTATAATGAGCCCTCTCATAGTCTGAAAAAAGAGAAGTACTTCCAAAGAGAGGGAAAAAAAAATCGACACTTGTTTATTGTACTCTTTTCCCCACAAGAATATATCCCACTTTTACTGATGGGGACTTTGAGTATAGCAGCTGACAAGAAAGGTAGTTGTAGGACCCTCACCATGCAGATGGCATTAAGTGCAGTATCAGCCCCAATACTGAAATCAGAACCAGGGACATTGTTGGAAACAGTAGCAGGAATGACTACATATGGGATGCAGAGCTCCTCAAACTTTGTACGACCCTCCATCAATTCCAGAGCTCCTGTGTAAGCCTGTGAGAGAAAGGTTAGGGGAAAAGTAGAGATGAGGAAGCAGCAAAGTTTATTGTCAAAAGGAATGGTACAGGGAAGAGGGGAGAGGGGTTAGAAAGAGAGTGGAAGAACAGAATTAAGAATTCAGGGTAGGGGTTTTTCTCACCTCAAAGCCCCCAATAATGATCAGGCCCTGGATTTTAAACTTGGTGATATTAGCACTGATCTCCTTAAAGAGCTTCTTGGGCAGAGTCCTGGTAGATGCAATGAGCTTCAGGTAAGGATAAAAGAAAATCTAGAGAAGTACCTTTTAGAAACAGAACCCTCCCACTGAAAAGGCCTCATAGTTGCTCAAATCACAGACTTTTTGGTTAGTGCCTTTGTCCTCCTCCTTACAGCTCCTCTGAGCTTGAATGATGGAAAGCCCAAAGGCAGAAAGCTTTAGAGTTGAAAAAAGTGAAAACACTAATGACCCAGTAACATGATGCCGACTTCCCCAAAGGAATCCTGTTAATGATTAAGTTTGAAGCAACAATGGCATCATCCTGAAAGGTTCTAATACCCACTTACCTCTTGGTTCCAAGTTTAGCGCCACCTTGCCCAGTCCAGCCTCCAACATAGGTCCAGCCAACTTCCTCAATCTACAAGGGAAGGACACTCAGCACTGAGCTGGTAAAAAAAAAAAAAGAAATAGGCAAAAAGCAAACAAGATAGGCATCCTGAACCAAGATTGGTATCTTCTGGTTTTCCTCATTTTCAGAGGGACCTTGACCCCACTTTTTTGAGAATCTTCCTTCACATCAGCTTCTGCTTGCTTCCACAGGTGACTTTCCCCTCCCCACCAAGCTGCAGGAAGCTGGAGAAAAGTAATATTTACTACCCATACCTACTCCTTCCCCTATGGCTCCTTTTTGGCTCCCATAATCAGTACAATTCTCTAAATTGTACTCCTCATACCTGACCCTTGGCCAGCCCCTCGAAGCCGTCATGTACAACTAGCACTTGGTTGCCCTGGATGAGCCCGATTCTTACGGAAGAGCGAACAGCTGCATTCATACCTGCAGCTGGGGCTCCTACATTCATCACAGCCACAACGTTCTTAACCTTGTGGGAAGAGGAGGAATAGGAGAAGAGGAGAGAAGAGAAAGTGTGGGGGGAAGAGAGAAAAAGGGAAGAGAGGTGAGAGAGAGAAGGAGGAAGAGAGGGAGGGAAAAAGGAAGGAAAAGAAAAGAGGGAGGGAGAGAGGAGGGAAGGAGAGGGAAAGAAGGAAGGAGAGGGAGAGAAAGAGGGAAAGGAAGAGGAAGAGAGAGAGAGAGAGGGAAGAGAGAAAGAGAGAGAGGGAGGGGGGGAAGAGGGAAAGAAGGAAGAAAGGAGGGGGAAAGGGAAGGAGGGAGAAAAAATGAGAATGAATCATTAAAGGAAGAGGTGGAAGTCTTTGAGGGGATTTGTATATTCTGTCCCATCAGTTCATGTTCTAATGACCCCTTCCCCTGGAAGTCCCAAGACTCCAGTGACTACTAATACCAGTTACTATCATCATCTAATCAATGAGAAACCTTTGGAGGACCTATTAAAATTTTTATTCCCAATCAAGAGCGAAGAGATACATACAGAAATCTTTTTTTCCCAACTATTTCCTTGTCCTCTCCTTGCCCTCCTTTCTTTGCCATGGTCCCCTACCTCCCCAGCCCAAGGCTAAAAGTCACTAATAAGAGGCTTTATGAGAAAGACAATTAGGAGAGAGAGAAAGAAAGAAAAATAAAGACATAGAAGAGGTGATATATGTGGTTGACATATATGGGTAGAACAAGAGTAGCATTATCAGTAAAAGCATTTGGGAGATAAGGATGCCTGGGAGGAGGCTTTGAGAACTGTAATAGTCCTACAAGAAAACATAAGGAGAAGCTGAATTGAGAAATTGGATTGGTGGGTCTGTTAATACCTGGTTAATCAGGGCAGCTAGGTGGCACAGTGGATAGAGCACCAGTCCTGAAGTCAGGAGGACCTGAGTTCAAATTTGATCTCAGACACTTAACACTTCCTAACTGTTTGACCCTGGGCAAGTCACTTAACCCAAATTGCCACAGCCAAAAAAAAAAAAAAATACCTGGCTAATCGTTGGGGCTTTGACATGAGCAAGACGAGTGTATACATCCCAGTTGTTCTGGAAGCTCCTGAAAGGAGGACAAGCAGAAGAGGAAAGTATAATCATGTTAAATACCTTGCTCAACAGCCTTGGGGCCTAATCACTTTGACTATTTGCCCCATTTGTGCATTAAAGTAAGCAAAGTGTCTGGGAAGAGACTCTAAGCTTAATTCTCCTCCTCCCTAACTGTCAAGCAGAATCTGGTGACCCCAGAGAGCTTATTAGGAGGTACAGTGGTTTAACAGAAATGATCATTGTATTTGGAGTGAGAAGGTCAGTTCTTGGGAAAGCAATTTTATATCTCCAAGTTTCAATGTAAAAAGATAAAGCTGGCCTAGATGATTTCCAACTATAAACACATGATCCCATAATCCCTAGTTTAGATAAGACTTCCTCATCACTCTTTAATCATCTTCTTAAAGGAAGAAATTGGAGTAAACAGGATGAAGAATAAAAATAAAAAGCCCATCTTTTTTGTCTGGAGTTGCCATTTGCAGACCTTCCTGGCATTTACTCCTATCCTTCCACCAGTACCCAAGTAGCTCCCTTGTCCTTTAACCATATCCTTACCGGCCTCTCAACTTCATGGCTTCATCAAATTTCTTATTTTGCATGGCTTTAGTCACATCTTTGGTCTGAAGGAGGAATTAAAAGCCACAGTCACTACTCTAGAACAGGAGTCTTTATATCTGGATTTTTATATCCAGAGAAGTCCCTTCCTCTTTGAGGAGGTCTATTATAGGACCTCCGTTTTCCAATTTTTCCCCTGAGTTTCCCCACCCAGGAAAAGAATCTTTCTCTCTCTCTCTTTTTTTTTTTTCTTAAGGGATGGAAAACAAAAAGAAGAGTTCTTTATCCTTGATGGCTTCCTTACCTTTCAATATCCCAGCTTCACCAATGGGGTGAACAAGCAAATAAAATATAAAAAAATAAAAATAAAAACTTAACATCAACTGCCTCTCTCTTGCTAGTTTTGGAATTCCTGGGGTAGAGAGGAATGGAGGATTTGAGAAGATTGTTTAGATTGGTACTTGCCTCAGCTCTGATGCTTATGATTTGCTCTCAGTCTTATGGCCATAGTGGAAGAGTTATGACTACCCTCTTCCAAATATCCCTTGAATTTCTGCTTAAGACTCCATGAACTCTACCTCAGAGATGGGTCTGCTGGGAGCCAGATTTGAGGAAGATACTTACCACCTGGACACATTCCATGAGTGGTAGACGTACAGCCTGATTACCAGAGAGGGTTACTACACAAGCAGGGGTGTCTGGTGTTCCCTCCAATAATGCCATCACAGCTTCCATCCCCATCCTGCTACCCTGTGAGAATCAGGAGAACAACTATTGTCAAGCACAGGATTCTTTCTCTTGCCTCAGTCTTAAAAAGTACCAAGGGACTTCTTTTTTCTTGTACAACATTATAATTATGAAAATATGTTTAAAAGAATTGCACATATTTATCAGATTTCTTGCTGTCTTGGGGAAAGGAGAGGTAAGAGAGAGGGAAAAAATCTGAACACAAAATCTTATAACAATGAATGTTTAAGACTGTGTTTACATGTATTTGAAAAATAAAATATTGTTGAAAATAAATTGAAAAAGGATCAAAAACTCATTCCAAACAATATCCATGTTCCAAACTGGAGAGCTGAGGCCTTAAATTCATTATACTTTGTCTCAGTACCCACCATACAGCTAAACATTAGCAATGCCATTCTGACTAGGAGATACTTATTCAAACATCTTGGAACTATGTCGATCCAAGGAAGGGTTCAGTATGGCAGAAAAGATGAAGGGAAATAAAAAATGAAATCTAGACTTAATAACATCAATGTTTCACAGCTGTGTAAACTAGAAATAGTAGATGAAGGATATCCTCTGTAACTAATTACAGACAAAGGGGCTAAAACTATAGAAAAAAGAAAGATTAAGGAAACTAGAAAGGTCATTAGAGAGTTTCAGGGTCATATGATACTAGGATTTGTTACTCAGGAAGGCTTTAAGATTCCATCATAGAACTGTAGAAGAAAATCCTTGTATGTTGGGGAACAAGAGAAGACTCTTCTTGTCCAGAAACAGGGGGAAAAACATAATAGCAAAAGGCTACCATTTGTGGTATATATCTGCACAGCAAAAGACCTTGTCAATAGATTGGTTTAAATGTTTATGCTTCTCTTCTGTAAGTACCATCAGGAGCAAGAATTGGAGTGATCATGTTTGAGAAGGATGCATTGGACTGAGAAGAATATGTGTCTGAGATTTTCAGGCATCGGCTGGCACAGAGAAATTTCTTAGTTTCAAAGTACTTTGTCTATTTACCTCATGCTTGATCCACTAGAAGATGGAAGGGGATAGGAGTGAGAAGGAAGATGTTAAAGAAGGAAGCCAACAGAAGTGAGGCTTCTGGAGGGACAGGATAAGAAAATCCCGTGGCTCCTACCAGAATTCTGTCAAAAGCTGAGGGGGTGCCACCCCGTTGCACATGTCCCAGGACAGTGACGCGTGTATCATATCCCAAACGCTTCATCACCAGCTATAGAGAGAGAAAATTACAGAAGAGAGACAAAGAGGTGTTTAGCAAGTCAAGAAAGAAACAGAGACTTGGAATAGCATGAATATACCTCTTAAAATAATAAAACATTTTACAATAATAAAGAAAGGATAGTAAGTAGGAAAAAGGAATTAGGAAAGCAAAGCACTGAGCTCTTCTGGGGACAAGAGGATAGAAGAGCGTAGTGTAAGGTTACATAATGCTAAGGAAGTTATAGATATCCTTAGGGGATAAGGAAACTGGGGTAGAAGGGATCATTGATTAGAAAGCAAAGAATACTGATGAAATAGAAGCATAGGTGTAGGAGATTGTGACAGAGGAAAAGGAATAAGAATGATAGATTTGGGGACAGAGAGACAAAGAATCCAGGGGAATTCAGAGATCAATAAGGAGGGAGGTATGGGAATAGGTTAGGTGTATTAACTGGGGACTCTGCCTCCAGCACTAACATCCTTGATGTTCTCAGACGTGATAGGTTTCCCATGCCTGTCAATTGCTCCTTCAGCCACGATGATGATGTTGAGCCGGGAACCACGGCACCTTGTCTGACAAAGAATATGAAATGGGTCAGTGGGAAAAAGGCAGGTCAGCAAGATCCTAACAAGAATAATTGTTAGGAATGACAGTGAGATGAAGACAGATATATGGAGTCTTTACCTCAGTGAGACGGCGGCAAAGATGATCTTCCCAATCATCATCTGGTGGACACTCAGGAACAAAAACCCAGTCAGCTCCACAGGCAATAGAAGTGATCAGGGCAAGATATCTGGGATGTTAACCAAAGAAGCCTCCTTAAATATCTCCACCCAGTCAATATCCTGTACCAGACACTACCCTGTTTCCATTCCAGGTACAAATATTCTGTCCTCTAAAGACATTCTCCATACTACAATCACTCATCTATTCTAGACTGGTGAGAGGTCTAGTGTTTCTACAGGTAATTTGAGGTAATCATAGGTAATCTTCTACTCTAATTCCATCTCCAAAGGAATATCCAGGGAAATGCAATCCAGTCAACATGGCCCTCCAACCTCTGTGAGTATAGATGCAGGCAGGAGTGTGGGATGAGCAGTATACAGTGCTTCTATAACCTTTAACTAGAGGAGTATTTGTCCAATTCCATCCCCTACACCCACATTAGAAAGAGGTGGTTACAGTGGTTGCTGTTACACATAATAATGAAAAAGTAATGCAGAGTCCTGAGTCCACGGGGGTAAATGGATTAGGATGGAGCCCTTACCCACAGTGCCGGCCCATCACCTCCAATACAAAAGTCCTCTGGTGACTGCAAAAGATGAATATGGGAAGAGGTCAGGAATTTTGATCACTGAGATCTGGATATCATTGATAGGCCCTGCAGTCTAACCTTTGAGACCCTGAAGAAACTCTATGGAATGGGACTCAAAGATACAAATTGGGAGTAAGGCAAAATTTCAAAGAAGACATTTCATTTTAATGAAAGTATCCTTTAGAACTAAAATGTCCTTCCAAGGCCTGAGGGAAACTGATCTGTGGTGTATCTTAAGATATAACCCATGATCCATTATACTCTAAACTATGTAAAGGGGGGAAGGGAAGAAAAAAAAAAGGATTGGATTTAATTTCTAGGCAGCAAATCAAAATCTTTAATGGGGTGAAATAAGGGCAAGATGTTGGTGACTCCTCAGACCTCATTCAGTTCCTATCTCCAACTCTAGAATGGTTTATATTGGCTCTGGAAGTTCCAAGGTTGCACATTCGAGATATAACCTGAAAAGCCTGAATTCACCATCAATATGTTAAGTTTGCACTTAGTGAAACAGAAGGACAAGTTTTTGGTTATTTTGGTGAAATTTAGTCCAAAAACTATCCTAGTTTTAGAAAATGGTCATTAAAGTCATTGCAACTCCTATAAACCTATATCAGCCTGTTCTGATCCTCCACCCTACCACAATCTCCCAGCTCTTAGCCCTTTTCCCACCTTTGGGCTGTAGTGGTGATAGCATCCACAATCTCTATGATACGGTGTAGGGCAGAATCAGTACCAATGGTCATGTCTGTGCCACAGAAGTCATTGTCAATGGAGCCAACCAAGCCCACAATATTCAGGTAACTGGACTTCTTCACTTCTTCTTCTGTGATCTTGCCTTCCAGGTAAGAAGCAAACCAAAAGCCATGGTTATGTACTAGATACTGAGACTTGCCAAATCTATAATGAAAAGGACTGGAACCATAGCCCCAGGAATGGACAATGAAAAAGTAGGCAGTAAAAATGGTGAGGGTACAGAAGGGAACATTAACTGTTCTTACTGCTAGGCAGTACTAGGCAGCTAGGTAGTGCAGCCAATAGAGCCCTGAATCAGGAAGATCCGAGCTTAAAGACAAGACACTTCATCCTATTTGTCTCAGTTTCTCATTTGTAAAATAGGAACACACTGGAGAAGGAAGTGGCAAATTACTCCAGTATTATTGCCAAGAAAACTTCACGGATCATGTCCATGGAGTCACACAGAGCAGGACAAGACTAAACAACTGCTAAACAGTACCTTTCCAGCTACAAAATCAAGTTCTTAAGAAGTGCTGAAGGAATTTGCAGGCTGGTGAGGGGTAAGTATAGGCATAGGGAGGAAAGAGTGGCACTAGACCACGGCAGGAGCTTCTCACCTTCTTTCTTTAAGTCAGCCAACAGGCTACTCCATTCAGCACGGAAAGTGTCTGCTCCAGTGAGGCTGCCATCACCTCCAATGACACATAAATTGGTGATCCCAAGTTTCACAAGATTGCAGGCAGCTTGAAGTCGACCTGGACGTTCAAAGAAATCTTTGCATCGGGCACTACCTATCACTGTGCCTCCCTGTGAAAAGGATAATTAGTTAGCTTTCTAGATGATATTGCTAAGTTTGTGTTCACTTTACTAGGCTAGCCCTAAGTAAATAAAAACCTTAATGGGTCTACAGTGACTTATGATCCCACTACCATTTTGGAGTCTCCCACTATCTTTTTGACCATGTCATTGCCCTGCTGAAGAAATTCTGATAGTTCCCTAGTGCCTCAAGGAAAGGGATTCTTAACCTGAAGTCTGCAACCTTGTTATTTTTAAAGGAATATTTTAAAAAAAACTGTTTCAAAATAATTGGTTTCCTTTGTCATCCAATGAATTTAATTTTATGGATTTAAAAGCATTTTAAAGACTTCATAGATTTCACCAGGCTGGCATATGATAGTTATGATAGAACAAAAGGTCAAGAACTCCTGCACCAGGATAAAATCCAACTTTCTTTGTTTAGCATTTGAAGAGCTTCACAATCCCACTCCAGCCTGTCTTTCCAGATGTACCTGCTGATCACCAAACACTGTATTTCATGTTGCCTCCAAGCATGGGCTGCTTTCCCTGCCAGCTCAGCCTCTTGCTCTCCTTAATGCTCTGTTTAAGTATTGCCTCCCACAAGGAGCCTTTCCTGATTCTCTTAGTTATTAGTGTTGCTAAACTCTGATTCAGTTACTCTGAATTTATTTAGAATTTACTTTGTTGCACTTGTGTTGTATCTTTCCAACAGAATGTAAGCTTTTAAAGTGCAGGGATTGTTGATAATTAGATCAGTGCATCATAAATACTTAATAAGTGCCTTTAAGATGAAATTATTAATTCGAATCTGTTCCTGTAGAAAGGGGTGTGTGTGTGTGTGTGTGTGTATGTTTGTACACACATGGGTCCTGTCCCTGGTCTGAAGTCTAATCAGAAAATTGACTCTCCCTCAAGGCCTTTTGAGTTGTGGTGTATCTGAATTTCTTGAACTTTCCTAAGGGTATGTAGAGGGAGCAGTAGATTTTTCTTTTTTTTTTCTTTTTTATTTTTTTTATTAAAAACTTTTTATTTGCAAAACATATGTATGGGTAATTATTCAACATTAACCCTTACAAAGCTTTCTGTTACAAATTTTTCCCCACTACTTCCCACCTCTCCGCTAGATGGCTGGATATCCACTACATGTTAATTATGTTAAAATACTTAAGAAATTGAATATATGTATACATATTTCCACACATCATTTTTTGTGCAAGAAAAATCTTATCTACAAGAAAAAAATCAGAGAAAGGAAACGCAATGCAAACAAACATAATAGAGAGCATGAAAATGTTATGTTGTGGTCCACATTTCACATCCCTCTCTCTGGGTGTATATGGCTTTCTTCACTGAACAATTGGAACTGGTTTGAAACATCTCATTGTTGAAGAGAGCCATGACCATCAGAATTGATCCTTATATAGTCTTGTTGTTGCCGTGTATAATGATCTCCTGGTTCAAGCAGTAGATTTTTCTTAGAAACCTGATATCACAGGATTGAAGCAAAACCCCATTGGGGAGCTCACTATGGTTGGCATTTCACTTTCCCACTATCTCCCCATTCATAACAGTTTCTGTTCCTTATCCCTTGGATCCAAAAGAATGGTACTAGATTCCAGAAGAATGAGCTATAGTGTCCATGTTCAGGCAAGGATGAAGATACCTCTGACTCTGAAAATCCTTCTAGACTCCCAAAGAGTGCTACAGACACTTCTAGAGAAAATGTAGGCATAAGGAGATTGCAAGAGTTTCATCACTTTTGAGGCATCATTGATGTCAGAGTTTTTACTATCTCTGCCCCATCTTCAGAGTATTTTGCAGAAGAAAGCTACCTGGCAGGACCTTAAGAACAGGCATATCCAGGCTCCCCCCCTCCTTTGAAAGAGGAGAGAGATGAGAAAGGGGGCAGATATAGGGGAATAGGTATGTAAGATTTAACTGTTGCTTTCTCCTATTAATCTCTTTGGCAATTTCCTCATATGTAGATTGAGAATAATTGGACTTGTGAAGACGACCTTATGGTGTTGTAATAAAGATAAGATTTTGTAAACACTAACATGTCCATAAGTGTAAGAATATTTCACATGTGAATGAATATTGCATGGCATGGGGGAGAGGGGAAGTGAGGAAGGCACCTAAAATAAGCCAGTAATCTGAGCAGAGTGGGCAGAAATGTGATTTTTTTTTGAAAACTAGTAAATTTTTGGAAGTTCACTGTAAAACTGCCTGAGCTACTACCCTATAATATTTCCTAATCTCCCTTTACCCTGCTGCAAACTTTCTTCTCTGAAACTTAATCTCTATCACATGGCTAGCCTACAGGCTTTGGCAGTAGGATCTGACTCCTACTCTCCAATCAGGTTATTTTCAGGCCCAGACCTTCTCCACAATCCCAAAACAGATTCTGTTTATATGTCAGCTCCCAGATTCTTTTCTATGACCTTTTTTAAAAAGAACAAACTATCTTAGGGACCGTCTCATGACCATCCTCATACCAGAAAAACAAAATGAACCGCCAAAGCATTAAAAAAAGAAAGAAAAAAGAAAAAAAGAAAAAAAAATGCTGTTCTCTGTCCTTAAAACCTCCACCTCTAACCACTGGGTAATGGAGTTTGAAAGCAAATCTAGATTCAAACCAGAGTGCAGAACAAAGGAAACATGTTCTTCTAGAACATACCAGCTGGACGATCATGGAAACACTTTCCCAGTTGGCTTCCTTTATGTTATCTCCACCATCTACCAGGCCTTGATAACCCTGTAGAACATGAAGGATCATAGATTTAGAGGTCACTTAATGCAATCCATTCATTTTACATATTAGGAAACTGAGGTTCAGAGAGTTTAAGCAAATTGCCCAAGAGTTCATATTCTCTGACTCCCAATCTAGCATTCTTTCTACTGAATCACATCATACATTTGTTCAACTCTCACTCCATTTTTCCTTCATCCTCCAAGGCTGAATGAATCCTTGGGAATGAGCTAGGTCTAATTCCAGATTCTTAATGACTAAAGCCCTGAGAATCAAGTCCTCTTTTTTAGCCTATGGGGACTCACCTGTCTGTGGTGTCTTAAGGCTGTGTCCTCTTAAGTTATTCTAAAAGTTGGTTTCTGACCAGAGATAAAATATACCCCCTTTTGTAGAAGGGGGAACTTCTCTATTCTTCCCCTTGTTCCTCAAGACAAGGATGCCCCAGACTTACTCAATCACCACTCATTATCCACCATACTTAACAGCAATCAAATTCTACTTTCAAACTTTAATCTCCCACCTCTTATTTTACAGTATTCAAAGAAGATGAGTAACTAGGATCTTTCTGGACAATTAGAGAAGGATGGAGAAGGAAGCATGGCTCAGTGAAGAAATGGAAGACTAATATATAAAAGGGCAGCTAGACCCATTCAAATGGAAATGAGGAGGACAAACACAGTAACAGAGAGGGAACTAAATTGAGAACATGGCTGACAAGGAAAATGTAATACCTCAGGATTAGGATCTGATCAAATCAGAAGCTAGAAAACTAGCCAGTAAAATTTTTTTCCATACTAATAAAAATCTTAGTGCACTATAGGTTGCCTCAGGTGTATTCCTAGATATATTCAACTTACTGTGTTACTGACCATCTCACCTGAACTCTCTTATGTCACTTTCCCTCTCTGACAAAGAAACAAGAACAGGTGTGCATGTTGATACTGGCAAACATCTCTTTTCCTTCTAAGTTAATAACAACCACTAGAGTGATTGTGCCCAAGGCAAAAGGAAGAGAAGTAGCAAAGGGCAATGTTCCCACCTTAGGAAATGTGGTCCTATCATCTCATCCATCAGACTAGAAAGACTGGTCTAAAAAGAAAAGTGTCATAGAGGAAAGTTAAGGAATGGGGGTGCTAAGTCAGGGACAGTTATATCGATGGCAAGTGAAAATAAAAGGAAATAAATGGAAAATTTGGATAAGGAATAAAAGTTAAGTTTGTCAAAAAGTACATTTCTCTTCCCTATGAAACCTAAAATCAGGAAGAAAAACAAGATGGAGTTGGGAGGGCCCTGTCACTTTTGAGGGAGGGGAGAAAGTGGAAGCGAGAAGTTCCATAATTTTTCTCTATGCTTAATGATATAAAGTAGAAATTTAAGTTTGAGGAAAGAACAGAATAAAGAGGAAATGGTAGAGAGTTGGTTACCAACCTCGTGGACAAAGAAAACCCTTGCTCCAGTGTAGAGCCCAACACGCACCACAGCTCGGACAGCAGCATTCATACCTGTGTGAAGAAGGAAGGAAAGAGATCAGAAGAAAACAGAGAATAAGGTGGTGATAGAAGGGGAAACGGGAGTGAAACTCATTCAAACCCCAGAAAAAAGGAAAGTGGGTATTTTCCTGCAGACAATATTCTGAGTCTGTAATGTTAACCTCATCTAAACCCATGAAAGTGCTTCATTTCTTCCTCCTTCATTTCAAAGTCACTAAAAACCCAGCCTCTTCCTAAAATCTTTTTGTAAAGCATAGACAATCTGATCTGCCCTCTACACACACCAGTCTTAAACATTTAACTTTAATTTGTCTCCATGATGACAGATAAGATCCTTGGTTGTCTAAAAGATCAGGTCCCTGTTGTTGGCCCAACATAATTTTTCCAGGGCCTCTACCCACATACAGTTGTGTGTGGCCAAAACAGGGTAGACAGAGGGATCAAAAACCTGGGAATCTGTACTCCATTCTTCTTTTCACTGGTTAAAGCAGCTGTGGCTGAGTCAGCGAGGACTCATTCTCTCTCCCTAGGTTCCAGCAATCAGTTAATCAATCAAATAGTACTCAATAACTGTTATCTTGATAACAAATCATGTTACCATAGCCAATCTGGAGAAGAACGAGAGCCCAAATCCCATGATATCACAAGTCCAAGTCATTGCCATGAAAACTCAATCAAAGATTGTGAAGGGAGAGAACATGTTGTGGAAACTTTTTGGAAGATAGTCAATAATTTCAGGTGCATTTTTCAAAAAAAGAAAATTAGGTTATGGTCATAGCAAAGCAATCAGTGGATTATGAAGGGTACAGCATGGTCAAGCAAAGTAAGGACCAATGTGGAACTCTAGGTCTAGAAAAGTTTTGAGGACAGGAATTCAGGTTAGGGCTGAGCAAAGCTCTAATTAGAAATTTTGCATCTTGAGCAAACACTACAAACAACTCTATTAGTAGAACTGGGGTGATACAGGCTATTTCCCCATACTACTACAACGAAAAACTAGAGGCTGTTTTGAATAAGAAAAGTTTTTGTGCAGAGTTAGGGCACTTTGGGTTAATCTTTTTTTTTTTTTTTTTGGCTGAGGCAATTGGGGTTAGGTGACTTGCCCAAGATCACACAGCTAGGAAGTGTTAAGTGTCTTGAGGCCAGATTTGAACTTGGGTCTTCCTGGCTTCAGGGCTGGTGCTCTATCCACTGTGCCATCTAGCTGCCTCCCAGTTTGGGTTAATCTTGCCTCCCTCCCCTGGTGGATTGAGGTGGCCTCACCATACAAAAACCCTTTGGGGAAAAAAAGTAGAAAAGCAGTTTTTAGGCTTTTGGTGGAGAATTCCTGAAGCTCCAAGGAACCTCCTTGCTGACTAGCTTTTTATCACCTTGCTGAATATTTTTATCAGTTTTTTATCATTTCTGAACTGCTCTTTAATAACTTGGAAACTGCTTCTGTTGGTCGATAAGCAATATAGAATATGCTTTTAGTAAAAGAATTCTTTATTTAACAAACTCTTGGATGATATATCCACCCTGAAGAGGACACAAATCCAGGGTAAGTGCCATGAAACATATCCTAAAACTTGGGAGGAGACCTTAGACATTGCCCTGTGAAGAGAGAGAGAAAGAAATCCATGGACGCTATGAGGCCAGAGCTGAGAGGCTGCCCATCCCTCACTTACCCCCCAGGAATCAGGCCATCTGGCAACTTCCTATTTGAACTAATTGTCCTTGATAACCAGGAGCTAAGGTCAGTTGTTTCCTCACATCTGGAATCCAAGAAGCCTGATTACTGGAAGTAATCCATATAGCAAAGAGAGCTAAAAGCCTCTCCTTTGCCCATGAAATAGAATATTTGACCTGGAAAGGCCCTACATATTATCTATTCCAACTCCTTCAGTTTAAGTAGGAAGAAAGTGAGGATTAAGAGAGAGTAAGGGACTTGCTCAGAAACTGCTCAAAGAGCAAACCTCATTCAAATCCTTGCTGAAACTGATGCTGAGCTGAGAGAGAGTAAGTGGAGCTCAAATATTAGATTCATAGACTATTAGAGACACAAGAGACCTCTGAGATCACCTTGAATAATTTCTTCATTTTAGAAAGGAGGAAAGAGAATGACAAAGCAGAAATTAGAGCCCAGGTCTCCTAGCCCTTGGTCCAATCTTTGTTCAGTCAAACTGTTGAAATGTGTTTTGTTGTTTTTTGGGGGGGTTTTTTTGGGGAGAGGGGAGAATATTGGATCTTCCTGAGCAGTCAGTGGTGGAGAACTAAGTGGAGAGAGGCCCTGCAATCTCTCTAGGTACATCCCAGTCCAAATTTCACTGCAACCTGCCTCTACCCTTCAGACTCCACTCTCTGAGGTTCAATGACTTAGGAGAATTCAAGATTCCAAAAGTCCATAACTGTTGGTTATGGTGATAAAGTTAATGATTTGGAGTCAGAAAGCTCTTAGTTCGAATCCTGACTCATACTGCATGTGTGACTGGGCAAGTTTTAACCTCTTAGCCTCAGTTTTTTCATCTACCAAAAAAATGTTTTTAAGGGATTGAAAGAGAGAACAAATGCAAAGCACTTTGTAAATCTCAAAGCATTATGTAAATGCTAGAAAAAATCCTTGGGATCAGGGAGGCAGAGGCACCTCTAGAAGGTTTGGATTTGGCAGAAATAAAGGTAATACTTTTTCCTTCCTGGGCTTTGTCCCATTTGAAGAGCCTCTCTCTTGATGAACTGATCATGGGTTGCTACCAGGCCCAGCTTTTCCTCCCTCCTTACTTGGTGAGGCATGCTACAATGCCACTGAAGAGCAGCCCCTGTTAGCACTCAGGATATTTATTGGTAAGGTCCAGGACTATCTTCTTGGCCCTAGGTTCAAACTGTGCTACATGTCATCTCTGCCCTTTTTCTCACAATCAGTAAGCTAGGCCATTCATACCCATTGCTGCATCCAAACACCTCAAGTTCTACCCAAGACCTCTTCATTGGAGAACTATAAGCACTTAAAGCTTCCTTCTCCAATCTAATTTCCTCCTTCTCCTCCCACAAATTATAGCAATGGCACTGAGCTCCTGAGAGGGGTTAGTGCCTATTCAGACCACCAAGCCTTCAGTTTGGATTGGTAAATTGCCAAGGTGTTTGGTCCTGAGTACAAATATTTTCAGAATCAGCTTAGTTTGTCTTAGAGTTAGCTTGGTGCATTTAGGGGTACTCTTATGTGAAGGCCAATCTTAAATATCTGAGCTCTGTAGGAATAATCCTAAATCTTCTAATATCAAAACCAAGGCCAAAGCCATACACAAGATCTTTGGAGTACAGGGAGAAACTTGAAATAATGGTGATTGTATTTAGATCTTGCATTTATAGAAATATCCTAATTCTTTTGAAAAAACATTTGATCATTATCTCATTTTATCTTCATGATAATCTTGTGAAGTAGGTAAAGGAAGGTATTGGTTCCCTTTTGATAGAAAAGGAAGCAAAGATTCAAGTTAAATGAATTGTTTAAGGTCATACAACTAGTATGATCTTTTGTTTTCAGATTTCTGGTCCAGTTTTCCTTCCAACGGATCAGGCCAGTTCCTTGACTTTCTTTCATAACCCTGAGTACATCTACTTTATTTAGTAGTCTATTAGTTCTTCAGGATCTTAGCATGCTTGCCTCTTCCCTGTTTCATGAAATGAGAAGATTTTGGTAGGTAGTGGGGAAGTAAAGAGGGTGGGAAAACAGCACAGGTTGGGGTACCAGTTATATAAATAGGAAGAATGAGATAGCAGATTCAAAAATTTGACCATTAACTATATGCTGTTATCATAGGTAGAGCCTGAGTCGCCAGATTTCCTAACTCTTATCTTAACACTTTGGATACTGTAACTCTACTTGGTACCAGCCTGGAAAGCAGATGCAGAAGGAATAAACAAGACAGTTGAGTCCTGGAGCCTGCAAAATGAGCACTTCTGCAGTTGAGAATTTTCTTGCACTAAAATCTCTCTTGGTAAAGAAGTTTCACAACCTCAATTTTCTGAGCTTTTTTCTTATACCCTAATTCTTTGTGATGAACATCAAGAAAATCTGGGAGAGGTGAAGATACTAAGACTTAGCTAAAAAGGTCCAGGAACACCCTCCCCTGCCCTGCTTTAGCTCTTTGGCTTGGTTTGGTCTCCAGGCAGTCTTGATCTATTTTTCTTTAGCTATTCCATGTCACTTTTAACTAAACCTCTATGAACAGCTGCCAGGTCCATTAGAGGCAAGACAAGGAATAGGGTTACAGGCCCCATCTAGAGTGAATTTTCAGCTGTGCCAGAAGCCTTAAAGGGTTCTAAGGAACATCACAAGCACGTAATTCAGATTCTACAATTACACGAAGAGATATAGCAACAACTTTAAATGACAACAATAGCAGAGAATGAGTCAGGCAGAGAGAAAAGGAATTTAAAGAGGGATAGGGATAGCCCCCCTAAATCAGGGAAAGTTAGGAATGCCCAGTAAGGCTGGCAGCTGAAATTACAGACTGGGCAAGATTATACAGAAAAGGCTAAATTCAATGAATTTGAAAGAATTCGGAGGGCTAGTTTTTCTCCTGATTTGAGTCTTAATCTAAACTTAAATTGAAACAGAAATGATTAAAGCTAGGTTAGATACAGTGAATATACAACTAATAAAAGTATTAAAATCCCTTTTTAAGATAAAATAGACAATTATGTACCTGGAAAGGGTTGGACCACTAGATCTCTAAGATCCCTTCTAGACTTATAATTTGTCCCATAAAATTCAATGATATTCAGTTTGTGAAATTGGGAGGACTATGAGAAGTTGACACTGAATACTGAATTCTAGGATCTTTACCCTTTAGGGATGAGTAACAATCTTGGTCCTGATCTCATTTTTAATGGATTTGATGAAGTCCATGAGCTTGTGTTGACATAGATTCAAGATAGTAGCTGTCCTAGCCATCTGTCTGAGTTTTGCCACTAAAAATCTATGTTTGGAAGGGATACTATCCTTGAATAAAAGGAAATTGCTGTATATCTTTTTTTCTTCCTTTCTCTAAAAAGCTCCAGCATGACAGTGGAAAGAGTCCCAGATTAGAAATCAGAAGACCTATACTACACTGTTGCTGGTCAGTCAACAAATACACAAACACTGAGGAACCAAAAAAGTTTTTTTTTTTTAAATGCAGCAACCATTTATGTCCTCAATGATCATTTGAATGAGGAAAACAACATGTAAATAATTAGGTATGTGCAACATTCATGTGTGTTTTATATATACACACACATATATACATTGTGTGTGTGTGTATACAGACACACACACACACACACACACTGAAAAAATGTAAGGTAACTTCAGAAGGGATATCACTAGAATTTGGGGGACCAGGAAGGGCCTACTCAGAAAATAGAATTCAAGCTGAGTTTTGAAAGAAGGCAAGAAACTTAAGGGATGGAGATGAGGAAGGTAACTAGATGAAAAGCAGCATGAAGGGAAGTAAAGAGCAAGAAGATTGGAAAGATAGGAAAGGATCAGGTTGTGAACTGTGCTAAATAACAGAGGACTTTATATTTGATCCTTGAGATAATATGGAGCCACTGGCTTTGGTTAAATAAAGATCTGGTGTGGTCAATTCAGTACTTTAACAAAATGATTTTGGCAATTCAATGAAAGATGAATTAAGAATGGGGAGAGACCTAAGGCAGGGAATACAACTGCAAAAGACCTGGTGAAAGATAAGAAGAGCATGTGAATGGATGAGAGATGGAGATAGAAATGACAGTGTCTTATGTATATGCTTTCATATATACATATATATGATGGATCATATATATCATATGTATGTCTTGGATATGTATGATACCTCCCCATTAAACTGCCAGCTTTTCAAGGGAAATTTTCCTTTCTTTCTATGGTTACATAGACTACAAAACAAAATCATAGGTCATATGACCAACAATATGGAGGACTAGACATTTTCTCTGATTGTTATGACCTCTCAAACCTTTCCAAAACAAAATTATGTATCAAAGTAAAACAAATTCAGCTGTTTCCATGATCTAGGACACTTGGAACCTAAAAGAATGTTTTATAAATACCTATGAATTGAAACCTACCCCAAGCTCAGCAACACTCAGCATTACTTCTCTCACCCCATCCTACCCCCACTTTCCTATTGGCATAGAGGTTGCTCTAATAGACATACAGGTTGGCAATAAAAGCCAGTCTCACAGTGCAGACCTCCCCCCATCCCTTCCCTACTTTAGAGAGATTCAGGCTCCAGACTATGTATGGAAGTTTGTAGCCAATGCCTAGACTGTGGAAACTTGCTGGGGCCACTAGAGATGGCCAGTGCTGCTGTTCTGTGTTGTAAAAAATTTCTGCAGGAGAGCAGAGGAGTAGAGAGGGCAAAACACATGTTTGGCTTGAAATAAACTCAGTTCCACACCACACCCTACTCTTCTCCCAGAGACTTTTGGAGAACCAAACTACTGAAATTAATTCTCATAGCACCAGTACTGGCAGCTCTCTGGATAGCTGGTACAGGGAGAGAGAACTGAGGAATAGAGAAAGTGGAGCAGGACACCAGAACAGGATATGGAGAGGCGTAAGGGGAGAAAAAGAAGGTGCACTCCACTAAGCTTGGAGGAAAGAGCCCAGAATCCTTGAAGGGCTATTCTATCCTCCCAAAAGTCACTCGAGGCAGGGAATCAAAACCAGATGAACCATGAAATGCCCATTGTGACAGGAGGTTGAGACACATCCAACCCCCCAGGGAAACACCTATCAGAAGGGAAGGAGTCAGAAAGTGAGCAAGAAGAGGGAAAAAGACTGAAATTACCCAAGATCTCAGGAGGAAGCAAACTCAAAGACCTTGAATATAAACAGCTAAAATCAATAAGGGAGACATTAACAGCTGGAGGAAATATGGATTCTGGATCTAGAAAGAGATCATCAATAAATACTTAGAAACAAAGGAAAATAAATGATTCTACACTTGATGAGATAGTGGACTCTGTGGAATTCAAGGAGGACATAGAACTACAACATACTGTTATTTAAGGTTTAAAAGAGAATTATGAAAATTATTGGAGCAAAATTTATGGCCTGAACAGCAAAAATAATTAGCAGAATAGAAAAATGTAAATCCACAATAGCCAATTTCATTAAAAAAAACTAAAGAGAAAAATAATAGAGTGGAAATTCACAGAAGTGAAAAACATTCTGGAAGAAAAGCAAAAATAAATTACATATAATAACAAATGCTTTATATAGTGTTTCTATGGATGGATTAAGTAAATTACCAGGTGCCTCTATCCTTCTAATAGATTTCTGTCAGGGCCAGCTATAGCAGGATGGTTGTCCTAGTGTCCTTGATTGTCTCCCATTTCCCAGTTGAGGAATTAGACAAGGCAAGAAAAACCAGGGGAAAAAATGGGGGAAATTCTTTCATTTTTATTCCTTTGTCCTCCACACCTAGCCTTCCTGTCCCTCAAGTCTTCCCTATTGTAGCTGATTCTTTCTTTACTACTCTTCTTTGTACTACTTCCCCACAGTTATCCTAGCTTGTTCAACTATTTCTATTTCTGTCCTGTTTTTACCCTTTATGAAAAGGAAGGACAGTTGTTAAAGGAGAGGGTGGAAGAAAGCAAGGAGGAGGTAGAAGAAGGCTTGTTCGGGCTAAAAAGGCTGACCTGCTTCTTAATGCTAGGACACTCAGATCATCAGTGTTAAAAATTGTGGGAGCATATCAGAATCCACTCAGTTTTATCTCTTCAATTGCCACTGATACCGGATTCCTCTTCCAAGAACCTGAGTCTCTGTCCTCCACCCCATATTTATCAAGTTGCTGCCACTTCCTCTTCCTCCTTTATCTTCTACTAAATAAATGAATGACAAATAAACTTGGTTACCAATCCTTTAAGATACTAAATAGTCCAGGGGGTGCTACTATTTCTTTAAGGGAAAAACTTTAAAAGAAGTTTAAGAATCATTTAGGGAAATAAAAACTGTGGGGCTTTATAGGTTTCAAATCCACTGAAAGTATTAAATATGACACAGGCTTTTCAAAAAAGTGAAGCCCAGTTCTGGATTCTGAAGTTTCTAATGAGGTCCTGTCTATTGATCACAACTGTCAGTCCCTTCATTGATCAGATACTTTTCACTTACCTTGGGCATCTCCCCCAGAGGTGAGTACAGCAATGGCTTTGCCAATGCCCAGCGTTTTTGCCTGAAGATGCACATCATGCTTCATGGTCCAATCTGGAAGGCAAAAATGGTCAGTTAAGAGAGAGATGGATCAGTATGTAGCTGGCTTGATCAGGTTGTGGCTTCCTTTTTTTCTGCTCTCCACTTCTTGAACTGTGTCTGGACTCTGACTTGGCAAATTTTTGAACTTTCCAGAGACAAGAACCCCAGAGCTGTTCCCTGTCAGAATGACAAGCTGAAATGTCAGCGTAACTGAGCCCAAGGCTGTGTCAGCCCTTGGCTAATCCCTCCTACTTCCCTCCCACTCCAATTGCGGTCTATTTGGAGAACAGGGCTAAATTAAGGAGAGGTGTCTGACTAGAAAAGAAGAAATGGGACAAATTCCAAGGGCTCTTGCTTTTTTTAAAGGTATGATGGGAAGATGAAGTTAAGAGATGGCTAGGTGAAGAAAGAAGAAACATCGAGAATAGAGCACTCATGGAGAGCTAGTAAAGGCAAGGTCTGGAGTTAGGGTTTCAAATAGAATCTATATTTTAGAAATATAGAGAAGAGCTGGAATCAGGATTTAAAGATAAATCTAAGTTAAATATAGTTAAATGTTAGAGTTTAGGAATAGGCACTAAAGTTGGGGTGAGAATTATTGGTGATTTAGTTAAGAGACTTTCTATGGTTCTTCATGTCACATTCTCATTCTCAGGCTCTTGACGTTTCCATTTCACTCTGTATCCAGGATTTAGTTTTTCATATTGTCCATGTGACTATACATTTCTGTCCTACAAATATATACACCAATATGGATGTGGGGCATTTTCTTCCATTTTTATTTTTGTCTCTTATCCATGAGAATACTTGTCTCCATTTCCCTATCTCCAGATACTCCCTTCTGTACTACTTGTAATGTCTGTCCATTATTCCTCAATCTCCTTTGCAATCAACCAAGTCCTTAGGTGGATATACTGCTGGGCTCTCATTTTTCTACACTATCCTTCTGTTGGTAGCCTCATCAACTTGTGTAGTTTCAGTTATCAAATCCTAACCACATCTTACTTTTGAGCTCCAGTTCTAAATCACTATATGCCTACTAGATATTCATCTGGATGTCCTGTCATTTCAAACTAAACATGTTTAATATAAGAACTCACTATTCCCCCCCTTCTATGTCTCCTTTAAACTTCCCCAATTTTTGGTTGATTGTGCTAGGTTACTTATCATCAAAATTCACAACCTCAAGGTTATACTTAATTCTTTATTCTTCCTCACTTCCATTCAAATCCAATCAAATTAGATCCTATTTTGTCAATCCTACTTCCAGTTTCATTTGCCTCCATCCTTTTCTTCCAACTTACTTATCTCCTGGATTCCTGCAATAGCTCATCACATTCTCCTTGCAACCAGTCTCTCTCTCTCTCTCTCTCTCTCTCTCTCTCTCTCTCTCTCTCTCT
>JAJPUD010019841.1:0-10000 GCA_023553655.1 Myrmecobius fasciatus
TTGCCCTACCTCCCCGTGTTCCCCACTGAAAGCTGGAGCTGGGGATGAGCCAAGCCCGCCCCCTGCCCACTCCAGCTGTCAATCTGATTCTGGCAGGAACAAAGAGCAGCTTGATGACAGCTGCAGCACTTTTCCCCCATCACCCCTCTCTTTTTGCCCTCCTTTTCCTTCCTTCTTCTGGCACTTTTTTCTCAGAATAAACTTTGTGTCGCTTTCTTTGTAATCATTTTTTTATTTCAAAATTTTCTACCCTCTTTCCTCCATCCCTGCCAACCTGATAACAGAGAAGACCGTTGGGTTTGGAGTCAGAAGTCCTGTATTCAAATTATAGACCTGTTCCTTATTACCTTTATGACTCTGGGCAATTCATTTGACTGGAGCCTAATTCTAGATTTGTGTCTTCAGGCAGCAGAGTGGGATTGGCTTTGTGAGGCCATTCTGCTTCTTCATGATTAGGTGAAGAAACTGAGGCTGGAGATGTGAACCGACTTGCCCTACATCCCAGAGGTAAGAAGTGTCAGAAGCAGGATTGGAGCCTAGGGCCACTGACTTCATATTTCTCATTTGTGAATCAATGGAGCTGAACTAGATGATCCCTTTCAGGTTTGAATTTGATGAACCTGATTATCTGAACTTAATTTCTCTCCTGTAGAAATTTCTAATGACAGAGGCAGCTAGGTGGTACAGTAGATAGAGCCCTGATCTTGGAGTCAGGAAGATTTGAATTCTAATTCAGTCTCAGAAACATACCAGTTGTGTGATCTTGATTAAATCACCTTTTGCCTCAGTTTCTTTGACTATAAAATTGTATGAATTAAGTCAGATGAAATTTGTAAAGTGCTTAGTGCAGACACGGTAGGTGCTTAACAAATGCCATTTCTTTCATTCCTAATCCAAAACTCTTTAGTTTGAGACTATAAAAAAGGGAATGATGATGGGTTGAAGGAAGGAGATATAAGGACACTGATTTAAAGGAATAAGACTTGACTTACATGATCCTTGAATGTTTCCTTTTAGCACATTATCATAGGATGATACAATTAGGGCTAGAAGAGACCTTGGATGACATTTAGTCCAATCTCCTCAGTTTTACAGTTGAAGAAACAGGATTAGCAAAATTAATGACTTGTCCAAAGTTACACAGTGACAGGAGTGGGATTTGAACTCTCATTTTCTAATCCCAGTTCAATGCTATATCCATCCATACTGCCCCTGATCTTCTAATAACAGCTGACCCACCACTCAGGCTTGATCAGCTTCATTAACTCAGGAATATGGTGCCATTCCCCATGAATAGAATATTTGGAATTCAGGATTGTGTCTCTTGATCTCAATTCCTGCTTTCTATATCTACTTCTCTTTTGCCTAACCTCCTGACTTTCAGGGAATTTTGGTGAGAGCTGGAGTCATCCATAGGGCTGAGCTCAAACTTCTGGTTCAGGTAGATATCCAAGTCCATAATTAAGTGTTCGGGGCAAGTAGAGTGCTCTAAACTTTGGTGCTAAAAATATTGCATTTAGCATGCAAATTATCCCTGGTGCCATGTTCCCTGACAGCTCCCCTGTATTTTCCTTGAAGTGGGAGCCCGTGGGCGCCTCCACCTTGTTTGTCATCAGCCCTGTTATTCTCAGGATGGTGATGATATTCCTTTTCATGAGGTCGATTTATTGTTCATTTTTAAAGCCAACTTTCTGACTGCAGCAGAAACAGCAACCCTTACTCCAGGAAAGATCTTTCGTCAAGGGGATAAGTTGGATTAAACTGAAGAGAGCAAGATTGGAAAGATCAAGAATGAAGAGCAATTAAAATTGAATTGACTACTTGAGACAGGTTACTTAACACACATTTCACCTTTTATCTTGGCTCCAGAGAAGGATTTCTGATGCTTCAGAAGACATATGGATCAAGAGAAGGAGAAATAGAGAAAAGTGACAGAGATAATGAGAAAGCAGCCTATTCCACTGGCTCACTGGCTATGTGGAGAATTGCCATTTGGAAGGAGGGGGCAAACAACCAATAAAGACCCACAATGGGTGTGAATACAGACAATAGACTTGCAGTCTTCTTGGGGAGGAGCATGGACCCCTGATTGAGGTCTCTAAAAGTGAAAGAGAATGCTGAATGAATGAATCCATTTCTGTTGTAGGTGGGACTAACCACACTCCACCAGAGCTACAGAATCTGACTTAGAAAGGACTCCAGAGACCTTCAAGTCCAAGTCATAACTGAATAAGATTCCCTGCTACCATATACCCAACAAGTAGTTCTCCAGTCTTTGTATAAAGTCTTCCAGTGAATGAGAATGATTTCTTCCTCAGGAATAATATTTCTGGATACTATTTGGAATAGCCCTGATCATCAAGAAGTTTTTCCTTATGTTAAGGCAATATTCTTTTTCCCAATGACCTTTTATTACTCCTAGTCCTGTCCTTTAAGGCCAAACAAGACAAACTGAATTACACTTTGAATTACATGATAGATAGCTCTCTAAATAACTGGAGACAACTATCAAGTACTCTTTAGCCTTTTCTCCTCCAGGGTAAACAGCACCAGTTCCTTCAAATGATCCCCAAGTGGAATGGTCTTGGAACCCTTCCCCAAGCTGATTGGTTGACACTCTCCAGCTTCTCCTTCCCAAAATGGGATGCCCAGAATTGAAAACAGTACTGCAAATATAGTATAAACAGGACAAAATACAGGAGAATTATCACTTCTCTAGTCTTGGCATTGGTGTAGTCTAAATATGGATTGCCTTTTTTCTTTGATAGATCGCTGTTGGACTCATATGGAGTCTGAGGCTTTCTGCACTCTCCTGTTCTCAGGTCATTTCTAACTGAGAAATTCTATAATTCTATGATTCTCTGTATAAAATGGCTTCATTCATTTTGAGAGAAGGTAGTTTTACTTTTATCTTTGCACCTCCATTGCTTAGCATAGTGTCTAGCACATGATAGTTCATTATAAATATTTATTGATGGTTAATTAATTGGCCGAGCCATCTTTCTTCTCTAATGTACTCACAAAGTTGATTTTTAAAATCTAAGTATTGTTCATTTGTTTCAGTTGTGCTTAACTCTTTGTGATCCCATTTGGGGTTTTCTTGACAAAGATACTAGAGTGGTTTGCTCTTTCCCACTCCAGCAAATTTCGCAGATGAGGAAACTGAGGCAAATGTGATTAAGTGACTTGTTCAGGATCACACATCTATTAAGTGTCTCAGACCAGACATGAACTCAGGAAGATAAATCTTCCTGACTTCAGCCTGGGCATTCTATCTACTGTACCATATAGCAGCCCAAAATCTAAATATAAGACTTAACCTTTATCCCTATTTAATTTTATGATATTTACTTTGACCACAGTGTTCTAGTCTATTGAGACCTCTTTGGATGCTGGCTCCATCATATAACATATTAACTGCTTCTCCAGCCTATTCTGGGGGGTGAATTTTCTTTACATAGTCTGGTACAACATTACTCCCTCCTCCACACATAGACACTCATCTGTCAGCAGCTCCAATAATGAAGATTAGGTGCCTTGGGGTCTCTCCCTTAGACAAAAAGAATGTGACTGCGCCCTAAGAGTATTGGTCTAATCTTGGGGTGGAAAGAAGAGATGAAATTCTGGCTACATCTTTCTGGGCTTATTCAAACACTCAGCCCAATCCACCTGTTTCCATTAGATTTTATTGGATTGTCATATGTACAGTGATGGTACAGAAAGACTGGGATTTGGGGGACAGCCAGTGGTCTTATAGACACAGGAGCCAAGTAACCTCCCCAGCAGCCACACTTTCCCCTGACCCCCCCCCACCCAGGACCATGTCAGGCCAGGTTGGGCCAGGGTCAACAGCCTGTTTAGCTGGTGGCAGGTCTAAGGCAGAGGCAAGGAATGAGAAAGGGAAAGGGACAAGCAGAGGAAGGGAAGAGGGAAAGAGGAAGAAGAGAAGAAGAGAAAAGGAGGTGTGGCACATGACTAACCAACATCATCACCCCAAGTAACACTATGATACCCTTGCCACAGGTTGCCAGCCCTTAGCCTAGATGCCCTCACTGCAGCCACAGGCCAATATTCAGGTCCTAAAGTTTTGAGGCAGAATCTATAATCATTTATTGGGATGCTAAACCATAGCAGAAAGTCTTTCAGACTTTCTCTCAGAAAGTAACCAAAGTCTCATAGTTCATCTCTTTCCCCCTTTTGCTTATGAAGCCCATACGCTGCTCAGCTCAATGCACAAAGACAGCATTAGTTCCAGTCAGAACTTCATATAGCAGCCACTAGGCAGGAAGCTGGAAAGTGCATAGGGAGGAGCTCCTAGACCACTACTCACTGCCATGCAAAGCAGCATCTTGGAGAAGGATTTAGGTTTGTTTTTTTTCTTTTTTCTTTTTGGCTTGGGTTTCTCTGGAATTCATCCTGTGGTCTAGTATTTACATAGGTTTCATGGTCCTGAAGGTGAGTGCCAGACAGAACCTTAGCTGTTGCTCCTTTTGTCCCCAATCTTGACCAAATCCCTCCCACTGACTTCTAAGATCCTACCCAGGGCCAGGCAGGTGGAAAGTGAGCAGGGTTGAGAGACCTCAGTTAGGTTTCCCAGTTGATGCATCCATGCTCAGAGTCAGAGAGGAGATGGGGACAGAAAATAGTGGCTTTGTCTTTGGTGCAAAGGGGAGGCATCCAGAAAGATGAGGGGAGGATGTCCCTTTGAGCAGACCCTGCTCTCTCCATATTAGGTGTTTCCCAGAGTCCTTGAGGGGTCCAGTTCTAGGAACAGGGCCAATAAGCATCTTGTTGCTTCAGAGGTTTAGATACTATAGCTGTGGGCAAAGTGACTCTGTAATAAAATTCCATAGATCTGCCCCTAAGGCCCCCACCCTACCTACCAGAGAGGTAGAGGGAAGCTGTTCAGGACCCACTGGACTCAGAAAGGAGGGCCAGTTCTCCCTCCCCTCATCACCATAGGCTTTTTACTTGGTGACACAGGTGGGCAAGTGGTTGAGTAGGCAGGCAGATGGACAGGCAGCTGGTGGGGTCAGCAATGGAGAATCTTCATGAAGGCTTTGCGGAACTCGATGTTGAAGGTAGTATAAATGATGGGGTTCACAGCACTGTTGACATAACCCAGCCACGTGAATGCACTGTACATGGCCGGTGGAATGTTGCAGTCACAGTGCATATTCAAGATGTGGGTGATGAAGAACGGCAGCCAGCAGATGATAAACACTCCTAGAAGAGAAAGGAGCCAGTGAACTGGATGGGGGGTTCCTAGGAGAGCCAGGAGGGCATGGACAAGGCTGCCTCAATTACCAACAGCCCAACCTCTGGAGTAGGTCAAATAGATTCTGGAACTATTTACTTTTTTATGGATACCATTCCTGTTCCTGGATGCAGGACAAGGAAGAAATCATATTAACAATTCATAATTTTACAGCACCTTAAGGTCATAAAGGTTTCTCTCGCAACTCTAGGGTTCTCTGAAGAACAGATACTGCTATATTCATTTTATAAAAGAGGAAATTTGGACTCAGTTAAGTGACTTCCTCAAGTTCACACAGCAAAGAACAAGGGAACCTGGAATCACAACTTAGGACATTTAGCTCCAAAATCCAATTCCCCCCCCCCCAGGGGTTCTTAATCTTTTGTGTGTGTATCATGGATCCCTTGGGCAGACTGGTGAAACCTATCAAATCCTTTCTCAGAATGTTTTTAAATGCACAGTCAAATACATGGTAGTACAAGGTAAACCAACTCTATCAAAATATTGTTATCAAAGTATTTTAAAAAACCCAAACTCTAAATTTTCATACTCCCTTGAAATATCCATAGACCCTGTAAGGGACTAGGGACTTCGTGTTAAGAACACTGTCTCTCAGGAGTATTAGTAATAAAGGAGACATTATAAGATTAATAATTGATTAATCTTAGAAATTATGAACAGGTTCTAACTAACGCTATAGGACTTGAGACAAATCACTGAACTCCTACAGGTTTTATTTTCTTCATTTATAAGAGAGGCAACTTGAGGAAGGAACATTGATTGAGATCTAAAAGGGTCCTCAGACCCCATCTAATCCAACTCCCCTCATTTTAGTTTTTAACATTTGTTTTTGATTTTCAAAACCGTTTTACTGGTACTTATCCCCTCCCCACATTTATCACTGCCAACTAAGCTATTTCCTGCTCTGCTGACAAATGTATGCTTGCACAAAACAAATCAATCCATTGGCTGTTTCTGAGTTCCCTCATTTTACAGAGAAGGGATCTGCTCATGATACACAAGCAACAAAACCTCAGTAGATCTGAACCAATCCAGTGCTCCCTGGTGAAAAGAGGAGTGACCTTGGAAACAGAAGGATCTAGGCTGAGAGAGTCCTGAATCAGACACATCAATAGCTGTCATCCTTCTCTTAGTGCCCCAAACAGCTCTTTAAGATTAGAAGTTAAAGATGAGCTGCAGATCTTCTCCAATGGAAAAATTCCATATTGGGAGTTCCCCATACTCATGGATTCACATGTCCCAGATTCCACCTCCATCTTTCCCCTTCTAACCCCTCAATTTATGGGAACAATTATGAAGACCAAAATAATCCTATTGATGGTTATGTAAAATTACTCTGAAAAGTGCTCTAGAAATTCAAGTTGTCATCTCTTACTGGCAAAGAGAATGTTAGCTCCTTGAGGACAGGGACTTTTGGGATTAGTTTATTTGTTTTCATGCAATCAACAGGCACCAAACTTATTCCTGCCTTGTGTCTTTGCTTGTACTCTTGTTCTCCGTGTTCACATTTCCAAGCTTACTTCAATCACTCTTTTCCTCAGTCAACTGATTTTGGATGAAATGACATTATTTAAGTAAGCACTTTACTACAGAATACTAAATAAGCTTCTATCTAATTATACTTTTGCTTACTAATATTCAAAGTCCATTGTCTATGACTGGGACAGTAGGCAGGTAGGGGCAAAGGTATTTCTGAAACTAAAATCCAATGACTTCCACCCCAGAAAGGCTGAACAGGGGGATCATGGTAAGAGAAGAATTCACTCACCAAGGACGATGGCCAGCATCTGGGTGGCTTTTTTCTCCTTCTGCTGGGAAAGTTTCCTCCGGCTTATGCTCTTGAGCAAAGTCCTGGTTTTGCCATTGGGCATAGACTGGATCTCAAAGGCTTTGGCAGACCTGGGGTGACCTTTGGCATGCCCATTCTTTTCTGGCTTCATGGGACTGTCAGGGGAAGAATGGACTCCCTGGGTAGAGGGGGTAGGGAGGGTGAGCTGATGGTGGCTTGGAGGGATAGGGCTGTATTTGGTTTTCTCCGGTGGACTGGTGCTGGACATCATCTCCATCTCCATCTGCTCTGCACGGCGTGCAGCCTCCTGGACAAGGATCAAAAGCCACCAAAATAAAGCCAGGTAAGTACCCTTGAACTGACTTTCACTCTAATGTACCTGAACACTGAACCCTGCACTCCCTGGAGGATGTATGTGATCCATGACTTTGCATTGCCCATCTAAATGGTGGCCAAACTTGTTCCTGGTAGATACTTTCCTTCCTGCCCTCAAAGATGGAAAGGATAAAATCTATTACAATAATTTTTTTCACCTCATCCAGATAATGAAATAATCTAATCCAGTTCTTGGTTCTTTCCCAAAGTTCAAAAAATATAATTCCTTTCATTCTTCATAGATTTCCTGGATTGAGGAGATTCTGGACCTAGTGATAACTACTTCCAGCCTTAAGTGCATGTCTCTTTCCCCCCACTACACTCAAAGCAATCCCACTTGTATTTAGGTTTGTATGTCATCGAGGGCATATCTGAAAGAAAAAAGATACTGAGTCACAGAAAAACAGCTCAAGTGTTGACTGGTATCCAAAAAAAATAAATAAGAATCTAAAATGGGGCCCCTGGCACATTATGTAGAATCTAGAGGACAAGAATCACTCAGGATAAGATAGAGCAGATGGACTGTGAACTACCCTGGTGGAGGGAATATCTCCTAATATCCATGTGGATATGGTCATGAATCACATATCAGATAAGTGCTTGGTTTCATCTATTAATCTGTATATACACATACACATACATATGCACAAGAATACACACACATATCTATTTGCCTGTGTCTATATGTATGTATATGGATGTATCTATGATTGCATATAAAATTGCACATTTGTATCTATGGGAGAACACTGAGGAAATGCAACATCAAAAGGTATAATTGATGCTTTTCAGACTAGACACCTGTCATAACCTCTCTGGCCAGTTGGGGACTATAGACCTCCTGAGTTCTTATCCTTCCTTCTTCCCTCTGCCATGTTGCCATTAGATTTAGTGTTCATACTCACTTTGTCCTCCATTCTCTCCACCTCACCTTTTGCTTTCATCCTATCACTTACATTTTTCCCTTTGTATTCACATGACCATAAGATCATAGACTTAGAGAGGGAAGGAGTCTTGGGGGTCACAGAAATGTGACTTCTCTGTAGTCACATACCTTGTGATAATTGGTACATATAGAATTTGTTTGTTTTGTGAAGTTAAATGACTTGCCTAGGGTTACACATCGAGTTAGTGTCAAGTGTCTGAAGCTGGATCTGGCCTCTGGTTCTCTTGACTCCAGAGCCTGTAATCTATCTACTGTGCCTCCTAACTTCCCCTAGATATGAGATTTCAAACCAATCTTAATCCTATGGCAAAGAAGTTTAACTCTTTACTGTCTTCTGCCCTTGAATCCTTTGTCCTTGTGTCTTGTTGCCAATAACTCCTTGCCAGATCCTCAACTTGAGTTACTTTCACCATCTCTCTTCTTTACTTCTTCATGCTGCTCAACATTGCCAAAGATCTGAATGGGTGCACTCCAAATTTATTTTTATCTAATCCTCCAATGGGTCAATAGAACAGCTGGAAGAAACTTCAGAGATCATTTAGTCCAATCTCCTTATTTCAAAGTGGAAGAGTTAACTGAATCCAGAGTCACATAAATGATCATAATTGTAAGAACTGTGATTCAAATTCTAGTCTTTTGACTTTAAATCATCTGACTCATTCCATTATGCCATACTGCTCAAATGGGTCCATATTGCCTCTTTGCTTTTCTATTTTCCAGATTTATTTTATCACAGTATTCACAATTAAAAATTGTGATTGGAACATCACAATGGAATATGATTGGAACATTTTTGTGATGTTCCAGACAATCTCTTCTCATCCTTCCTACAATACAACACTTCTTCCTTTCTGAAAGCTCATGTTAAGATGAAGAGAGAAAAGCTTCCTCTTTTTTCTGAGTTTAGGACTTTGATCTTGACCCTGAGTTCCTGGGTTAATAAGAGGCAGAGAGTCTCACCTCCTACTTTGCTAAAAACATAGAAGCTACCTGTTGCGAACCCCTTTCTCCCTCTCCTCTATACATTAAAATCCTGATATATCATTCTTCCTTTTTCTCCTCCTTTACTTCCAAGGCTAACCCTCCTACTTGTGCTCTTAGTCTTATTTTCTCCCATCTTTTGCAGGAATCCCCCCTCCTTGATCATTTTCTCTGGTTCATTTTCAGTGTCTCTATATAATTGCTCCCTCCCATCCCTTTCAAACATACTTAGGTGTCCTTTACCAAAAAAAGACTAAACCAAAAATCTTTATGTAACCCTGCTATTCCTTAGATCTCCTTTCCCTTTCATGGCCAAATTCCTAAAAGGAAAAAAAAAACCTTATCTACATTCATCATTGCCTTTACTTCATCACCTTATCTTCACCTTTCATTCCATTGCAATCTAGCACCTGACTCCAACACTCAGGAAAACCTACCTCTCCCCCATTCTAATCAATTATTAGAGCATGTCAGTTCTATCTCCATGATATCTCACATTACTTCTCTCTATTCACACAGCCTCTAATCTTGTTCAGACCCTCATCATTTTTCAATCTTTTTTTTTTTTTTTACTACAATGGAATCCTAATGGATTTCTGCTTCCCAGTCTCCCCTCTGAACTATTCTGCAT
>JAJPUD010019841.1:13727-25796 GCA_023553655.1 Myrmecobius fasciatus
CTCTCTCTCTCTCTCTCTCTCTCTCTCTCTCTCTCTCTCTCTCTCTTTGTCTGTCTCTTTCCTCCCTCTCCCTCTCTCTGTCTGTCTGTGTCTGTGTTTAACTCTCTGTCTGTCTCTTACCCCACTTTCTCTTCTCTCTGTCTCTGTCTTTCTCTCTGTGTCTTTCCCCTATGTCTTTCCCCCCTCTTTCTTTGTATCATTTTCTGTCTGCCTTTCCCCATTTTTCTCTTTCTTCTCAAATAATGTACACTAACTGTGTACATAAAGTATCCCCACCTCTCATAGTAGAATGTAAGTTTCATAAGGACAAAGTTATATGTATTTTCGGTAGTCCCAATGCCTAATATAATTTGTGGAAATCACAGGCATTTTATAAATATTGTCGAACTAAGTTGAACTAATTTGTATGGAATCCCTTAGGGCAACTAATAATAATAATATTAGCTGTCATAGCTTTTTGAAATATGTAATGCTTTCCTCATAATAACTTTGTGAGGTTGCTTCTGCAAATAAATTATATACCTGTTTTACAGATTAAGAAACCAAGGCTCAGATATATTAAATGGCTTGTACAGCATCATATGGTAAACAAATATCATGGGGATCAAATGAGGTGATGTATGCAAAGAGTGTGGCAAAGCAATGTATAAATTTGAACTATGGAATGTGCTCATCTGGAATGAGAAAATGTGTTCAGTTTTCCATCAGCAGCTGCTGCCACAAACACCTGCAGGCTCTGGCTGACCTCATGAAAAACAGATCCAGTTCTTTTCTTCTGTATATAATAATGGTTTACCACCTTCCAGAAGCTCAAGATCTCCTTGTGGATAGATACAGTGGGCACTGAATCACAGGGACATAGATGTAGACTGGACATCCTTAGAGAGCATCAAGTCCCATTCCTTCATTTTACAAAGGAGGAAAATGAGGTTGAGAGAGTATTTGCCCAGTATGGCACAGGCAGCATGTGGGGAAAGCCAGGATTGAACTAAGGTCTCTAATTCTAGATCCTATGATCTTCCTAGCATGCTGCCTCTTAGTACAGATTCACTGAATTATCAGTTTGAAAGACTTCAGAAGCCTTCTAGGGAAACCCCATACCTGAAGAATTTCCCTATAACCCATACAAGAAGTGATTCCAAGGGGAAGAAGCTTCCACGAGAGAGAGTGGTACTCTCCCTCATTGGAGGTCTTCAGGCAGAGGTTTGAAGACCACTGGTAGGGTATGTTATAGAAGGGACTCTTGATGGCTGTTGAAGTCTTTTCTGACTCTTGAATTCTATGATTCTGGTCATTCAGGCTTTGCCTGAAGATCATAGGTAAAGTGGGTAATTACAGTTTTTAGAGATTGTTCTTCTTTTGGATAGATCTAATTTTTTTAAAAATTCATTTCACAATTTATACTTGTATTCCCAGCACCTACTCCAATGCCAGGAATACAAGTAGGTGCTTAATAAATACTTGATTAATTGATTTTTACCCAAATGAATATGCTGTTTTTTTTTTCTTTTTTCTTAGCTCCCACCAATTATTCCAAGTTCTGTTCCTTCAGGCCAAATCTTTTCCCCCTATTGCATGACAGCCCTTCAAATCCCTGCAGACAGCTAGACTGTTTTCCTGGACTTTTTCATCGTTAGGTTAAACATCTCCACTTCCTTTAACTGATCCACATTATCATGACCTGTCACAGTAACTCTGCTGCATAGGGTTGTCAAGAGGATCCATGGACACTGTGTTTCTCTAAATTTACATTAACTTTAAAACTGAATTAAATTTTTTTGCCTAACTTATATTGTTGACTCATTTGAAATCCACTAAAAATCTTTGATCTTTTTTCTTTTTTTTTCAAATGATCTGCAAATGAGTCAGCAGTGTGATAATGCAGGACCAAAAAAAGTTAATGGAATCTTAAGAGTTAATGCAATTTAGAGAAGCATGGTGTCTGAAGTTCACAAGGTATTTTAAGTGCATTACCTTACTGCATCCTCTTGAGGTCCCTATAAGGTAGATGCTGTAGGTCATATATAGTGATGCCTGACAAAGTCCCTAATCTTGTGTTTGTGAAGTTGATTTCTCAAATAGAAATTTAAGACTTTGCCTTTATTCCCATTAAATTTCATCTGATTCAATTCAGCCTAGGGCTAGAATGAGTCAAACTCTTTTTGATTTCTGGCTCTATCATCCACTATATTAGTTAATTGTCCCATGTGTCATCTATACATTGGTAAGTGTAGCAACTCTGCTTTTAGTTAAATGTTCATAAAAATGGGAAACATCATGGGGTCAAGCATAAATCTCTGTAACATTGTCCTGGAGGCTTCTTTTCAAGTTAACAAGGGAATATTAAAGGCCATTACTCTTTGGATGTGATCATTAGGTTAGTTTTGAATCTATTCAACTACTCTAGTCTACTTCAGGCCAAATTCACCTTGTTTCACATTGTTCATAAGAGTAGTACAAGAGGTTAAAATTTCAGAAAATTCTGTCTACAGCATCTCTCTGAATGCTGTATTATTTGTAGGGGATCTGGAGGCAGAAATTTGGTGGTCAGAAGACAGAGGTCTCCCAGTGCAGGTTTATCCTATTGTGTTTGAGAATTTCTCATTGCCCTTGTAAAGTGGATGCTCTGGAGTGACTGAATGTCCTGAGGATTGGGGAAGGTTAGACCTGACACTCTATCCTATAACACCTACCACTTTCCTCTTGTTGACTGGGAAACTCCCATTGGATTTCATGATGATGGTGCAGAGCTTCATATCCTCAGGGTGAGCACACTTGTCCTGTGGGGAAAAGCCAGGATAGGTCTTAGGGACAATGAGTGAGAATAAGGGTGGGTCAAGTAGTTGTGGTCAAAATAAAAATAGTATTTACATAATGCTTTAAGATTTGTAAAGTACTTTCTGTATATTATTTCATTTGACTTTATAGAAACTCTATAAAGCAGGAGCTATTGCTGTTCCCATTTTATAGATGCCTAAGAGAAGATAAATGACTTGTCCATTGTCACACAGCTAGTGAGGGTTCTTGACACCAAGGTGAGTGTTCTGTCTACTTTGCCCCCTAGAGAAGCCTGATGGGTGGGGAATCAAAGAGAGAGGATAGACAAAGAAAGTAGAAGGGAAGAGGGAAGAGAGAGGAGTTAAGAAGGATGAGAAAGGGGAAAAAAAGAGGTGAGAGAAAAGAGGTCACAAAAGAGAGATCAAAAAGAGGGAAGAAGCAAAGGTTTAGAATAGTGCTCTACATGGATTAGGTCCTAGCTTTTTAAACTATGGTTTGCCACCCTATATGGAGTTGTGTAATTGAATGTTGAGCTCATGAAATTATGAATTATTACCAGTAAGTGTCTGATTTGTATACTTATTTTATATACCTATATGCCTGGGATCATACTCAGGCGAAAAGGAATTGTGAGTGGAAAAAGTTTAAGAAGCCCTGTATAAAGTAATCCATAAACATTTGCTGAATTAAATATTTAAATACATGTATATTATGTATATATTCACATGTATACATACATACATGGGTATATATACATACACATACACATATACAAAGAAAGGAAGCTAGAAGGGGAAAAGATGAAGGTTGCCAGAAAGCTCAGCCTTTTGAGATAAGTAGGAAAAAGATATAGTGAACAGCCTAGAAGTCGTGTGTATTTTGGGGACAGGGACAGGGAGGTAGATCAAGTCTCCAATAACTTGGTTCTAGAATCATAGATTAAGAGCTAGGAGAGACTAGGAATTATGCTTTGTAACCCCTCATTTATAGATGGAGAAACTGAGGCCCAGAGAAGTGAATTGGTTTGCCTATCAATTCTGGACAAAGCCATAATACTTTGAGACATGATTCCTCAGCTACAAGTCTATCCCTTCCCTCAATCGCTTCTGGATGTGAACTATAATTACTCCTGATGTTCCATTTAACTCCAGATTCCTGAAGAGGGACATGTCCTGTCACTGGTTTCACAAGCTCCCCCAGAACTCTCCTTGCTTGGATAATCTGGTCTGGGCTCCTGAGTGCAAGACTCTCTATGGTATTTAACTTGGCCCTAGACAGAAAATGAGTGTAGGGAAGGAAGGAAAGGAGCACAGGTGGCTGAGTTGGCACTAAGGCCTGGTGGAATAGGATGGAATAAAGAAATGCCAGTGGAGAGAAAACCTTGAGTGGGGCCTGTGCATCAGACTCCAGCCCCCGGCTGCTGCGCTTGGTGTTGACCCGTTTCCGGCGCTTTCGAAGGACGATGTAGATCTGAACATAGACCAGCAGGGTGACGATAAAGGGCACGTAGAAGGAGACGATGGAGGAGTAGACAACAAAGGCAGGATTGGCAATGATGCACTCGTTCTGATCTGGGGAAATGAAAGTAGACAGGATTGTTAGCTGGGCTCAATTTCCTCAGCCTGGCATTCAAGGCCTCTCCAAAGGCCATCCCCACTCAACCTTCTCTCCCACTACTCCCCAGTTAAACATTCTGTAGCCATGGCTGACTTCTCACAGCTCCCTAACAGTCTATGGTCATCCCATTATTTGAAATGATTTCTTTGTCCCCTCTTCCCAGTCAAATTTCCCCTATCCTCACCTTACCTCCTCCATGAAACCTTTCCTGGTGATTCCAAACCCCCATTTAACTCTTGGAACTCCTTAAACATGCATGGGTAGTACTGGATGGCACCTCACTGAAAGCTGAAATTGCTTATCCTTTGTACTTATAGTCCCAATGCCCAGCATCTAATATAATAGTAATGTTTGCTGATTGATGGATTGATTGGATGATTATGTACTTCCCTACTTGGGTAAATAATTGGTCATGTCCTGCCTCGTTCACTGTCTCCTATGAGTGAGAATCAAAGATTGGGAGGGACCTCAGAGGCCATTCAGTCCAACTGGAGACCTGAATATGAATTCTCTGTAGAGAATGACCCAACAAGTGGTCATCCAGCCTCTGCTTGAAGCCCTCTTCTTGAGAGGGAACCCACCACCTCCCAGGACAGACAGTTCTTCTGTGGGTTAACTATAAATGTAGAAAATTGTTCCTTATAAGGAAATGGAAATCTTTCTCTCTCTACAGCTTTCACCCATTACTCTTTTATTCTGCTTCCTGAGGCTAAGCTGACAGAACAAATGTAATCTTTGACCTAACAGTCCTTCAGGTACTCAAGGACATACCATGTCTTTCTCTATGCTTTCTCCAGACAAAATATATGGCACAATCTCTGGTTCCTTCAGTATTATTACCACGCTCCTTAAATAACCTTGTATCCATAATTAAACTTCTCTGTGGCATGGAATATATCTTACATTTCCATTGGGTTCCCCACAACAATTAGCACAGGCTTTTGGAATAAATAGGTCTCAATTATTTTCTAGCTAAGTGCCTCCTAACTCCACCAGATTCTCTCTAGACCAAGGTCACAGAAATTCCTAAAGTAAAAGCTCACTTTATGCCACGGTAGGCATATAATATACATTTGAGTTTGAGGGCAGGGAGAGTGGATGAACCTGTGATTCCATTAGCATGAGGAAGTCCAGGAACCCACTGCCCATGGTCAATATAGCTGGGACAATACATATCCTCAAGGCACAAGAACCCATCCTGGTCAGTATCTGGAAGAAACCTCCATCCAAATGATGCATCAACAGGTCTACCAAGTGCCTCAGGGAGATGCAGCTGGCTTTACCTGTGTTGTTGAGTCCAAAGAGCAGTGGGCAGGAGATGGCAAAGGACAGAACCCAGACAACAGTGATCATGACGGTAACGCGGCGCTTGGAGCTGTAGCGGGTATTGTAGAGCATTGGCATTGCTACTGCTGTGTACCTAAAGTGGTCAGGGTAGGGATGAGAGAGAGTTATTGAAGGAGTGAAGGGGGAGGCAGGGGAGAAAGGGGAGATGACCTGGTATCTCCTGACCTTTCAGACTATCACTTACCCATCCTTCAGGGCCTACCTCATGCCTTTCCTTTTCCACAAGTTGACTCCAGCCTATAGTCTATGATCTCATGATCCATAATGGGCTCTCCCTTCCGCCAAGAGAAGGTAAGCTCCTTGAGGGCAGAATTGTTGTATTTTATTTTTTGTTTGTATCCTCACCCTTTAGTTGGTTGGTTGTTTTCTTTTATGCTCTGAGAACAAAATGATATCATTAAGTCAGAGTCAAGTTAGTATGTCTGACTGTGGCTGATCAGACCAATATGAACTCAGAATGCTCTATCACAGAAAGAACACAGATAGTCCTTATGGACATTTAGGGCGGACTCTCTAAATGGAGATGTATATTTCCATTTGAGCATCTTGTGTTTCTTCTGAACTAATTCAATTCTGCCTTGCTCATAGAGCACGGCACCTTCTCTGATGAAAGCACACCATCCTGAGAGGTCCTGTGCCAGTATCTTTCATGCCATACAATCAATTCTAAAGTTCTTAAGAGAGACCTTGAAGAGTCCTTGTATCACTTTTTCTGATCATCATGTGAACACTTGCCTTGTGTGAGTTCTTCATAAAATAGTCTTCTTTGCAATTGTATATTTGGCATTTGAACAATGTGGCCAGCCCAACGGAGTCATGCTCTCTGCAGCACAGATTGAATACTTAGCATAATGGTGGTCAAATATTAGGCACTCCCTAAATGATTGCTTAACTGAGTTGAATCATTCGTTTGAATCTTCAGCAGAGACTATTTAATCAAATATTGATTAACTTCTTACAATATAACTGGTGCCATATAAAGGTCTGGGAATACAAAGAAAGGCAAAAACATGGTTTCTAGCCTGAAGGAGCTCACATTTTAAGGGAAGACATGACATACAAATGAGTATCCCTCTTAATTCCAATGCTTTCCCTCATTAATTACTTCCTGCTTGTCCCATATGCAATTTATTTGGAATTTATTTGTTTGCATTTAGATTGTAAGTTCCTTGAGAGCAGGAACTACATTTTGCCTATTTTTGTATTTACATCTTAGCACACTGCCTGGTACATGGTAGACATTTAATAAATGTTTATTGATTGATTGATGAAGCTACATATATAAAAGATAAAGGCAATTTCATAGGCATACATAGAAGATAAAGGCAATTTCAGAGGAAAGGCACTAGTAGTGGGGCTCCCAGGAAAGCTTCTCATAGAAAATGGACTTTGAAGCCAGGAGAAAGAGATGAGGGGACAGAACATTCCCAGCATAGAGGACAGTCAGTAACAAGGTTCCCAGTTAGAAGATGATATTTCGCGAAAGAGGAACAGAGTACAGGGGAAACAATAAGGTCTAAGAAGTTTGGAAAGGAAGAAAGGCATCAGATTATGCAGAGCCTTCTATGTCAATCAGAGGATTTTATATTTGATCCTGAAGGTAATAGGGAGCCACAGGATTGATTATATTGAATCAGGAAGGATATGACACAGTCAGACCCATATTTTAGGAACATTAGTCTGACAACTGAATGAAGAATAGACTAAAGTGGGAAGAGTCTTGAAGAAAGGAGATCAACAAGAATATTTATAGTCAATAGTTCAGGAGTGGAATGAGAAGGGCGTATACCTGGGACATACGCTGTTGGAATAGAGAAAGGGGGTTGATAAAGGTAGATGTTGCAAAGGTATTCACTAAAATTAATACTTATCATTTAGTCTACTCTATTAATTACTAGTTGGTTGAAATAAGCTGGGGTCTCAGTTCCCCAACTTCCTATTGCATGTGGTCCCAGTGAAGATTCTTAGATCAATGCTTCCCTCCTATTCATCAGGAGATTGGGTTGTTGCTCTAAGAGTACCCAGAAGCTCCATCAGTCTCTACCTCCATTTGTTCAGGGACCAAACTGCAAAACCAGAAAATGAAGCCCCAAATATCCCTTCTCAATGAAATTGAGGACAGAGGGTATTGTAAGCATTGAGGACAGAGAACTGAGGGTAAAAAAACAGAAACCACCATGTAGGGGAATGACTCATTTGCCCCCTTCCCTCCTGCCCCCTTAGCTGGGCTCTTACCTGTCGATGCTGATGGCACAGAGATTGAGGATGCTTGCAGTGCACATCATAACATCCAGGGTGACAAAGATATCACAGTGAATCCGACTGAATTTCCACTCTCCCACCACCTGGGAAGAGAACAAAGTTTTGATTTCTTCTATCTATGGCCCCTTTAAAATACAACTCCCAGAACTCAGCATAACATTAGAGTTATGTTCTTACTAGAGAAGAATATATCAGAGCCATTATTATCCTTGTTTAGAGTACCTTATACTTCCGTTAAAGTAGCCTGAGATCACATTAAATTTTTTCGATTGCCGTACCACACTGTTGACACATACTGAGTTTACTGTCCACTCACACCTTTAAATCTTTTTCAATTATGTTCACTTCTATCCTTATTCGATCTGGATTCTGTTATCCAATGTTAATGGTTCATTCCAATCTTGTGTCATCTGAAGATATCAATATCAATCAAATAAGCATTTATTAAGTACTTCCTGGGCAGGTAGGAGGCACTGTAGCTGAAGCAGAGCTACAGAAAGACCCAATAACAAATCCAGCCTTAGCACTTACTAACTATGTGACTCTGGGCAAGTCATTTAACAATCTTCAACTCAGTTTCCTCTTCTGTTAAATGAATTGGAGAAGAAAATGGCAAACCATTCCAATGTCTTTGCCAAGAAAACCCCAAATGGGGTCAGGAAGTATTGGACATAACTAAGCAAAAATCCAATATTAAAAATACAAAAACATAAATAAAAGGAAGGCACTATTCCCTCCTCTTAAGGGGTACATGCCATTATTCCTTTGTCCAATGTCATTAATAGAAATATTAAGCAGTACCAAAAGCAGATTTGTGGAATGCTTCAATGAAAGCTTCCTTTTATGTCAATTATTCTTTGTGTGTAGTCATTCAATCTGAATCTAATTTTACTCTAATTTAGCCCTTACCACTATCTCTTTCACACAATCAATATGAAAGACTGTTAAATTTTTCTCCAAAATCATGTAAGTTATTTTTTGTCATCCTTCTGATCTCTTAGTTTTACAAGTGATTGCATCTGGCAATCAATGACCATAAACTTATACTGAGTACAGATACACATGGCATATCCCGTGTAATTCTATAAATATTTGATGATTAATTGATTTTTAGGTGGTAGACACATGGTTTTCTTAGCAGCAGATTCCAGGATCTTTCTAAACCTTAGTCTTTCACAACAAATTGGTGAGTCTGCAGCTTCATCCCAGTAATGGTTCTTGATCTACTCATCCCCTACACTAGGAGAACATTGTGGACCTTAGAGATTCACAAGATCTCTGGGAAGACAGGACAGTTGTCAAGTCTGTCTCAGCAGAGACTGAATTCAGAATCAGAGTTATATCTTCTACTCATTCATTGCAAATTATGCCAAGCAAGTCATTTGACAATGAAATGATTTTAGAATCATACACTTGGAACTGGAAGGAATCTTAGAGGCTTCCCCTTCCTTATATCAGGAGAACCTATGAAGCAATTTCTGGAAAGAAATTTAGAGAAAGCCCAGGAGAGTGGAATTATGCTTTCAATTTTAAGAAAGTAAAATAAAGGGGTTGAGAAGGCATATTCAGTGCCTTCAGTCACATAGACTACAGTAGCCCTACCACATACAGGGTACTTGGTAATTTTGAATGTTTCTTCATAAAGCAGATAAGTGGTGTGGTATATAAAATGCAAGATCTGGAGTCAGGAAATTCAAATCCTGCCTTAGACACTTACTAGCTGTGTGATTCTGGGCAAGTCAATTAATTGCTGTCTGCCTCAATTTCCTAATCTATAACATGGTGATAATACTAGCATTCACTTCATGGGGTATTGCAAGGATCAAATAAAATAGTATTTGCAAAGCACTTTGCAAGCCTGAAAGGGCCATATAAATGTTAGCTACGATTATTATTTGAACCTTACAAAACTGTGAAGGAGGCAGGGTGAGTATTTCTCTATCTCCATCCTCTTACTGTACCTGTTACAATCTTCATTGTTATCATCATCATTATTAATATAATCATCATCACCATCACCATCATCATCATCATCAACAACATGTTAACAATTCAGATTTCTATAGCACTTATATGGTTTATAAACTCTTTTCTTGCCTCACCCTCCACAAAGTAGATTAGTGCAAGTAGTGTTGCCTCCATTTTAGATATAGAAACTCAGGCTCTGAGAGGTCACAGATAGATTTAGAACTGAAAAAGACTTTAGAGATCATCTCGTTTGACACCCCATTTCACAAAGGAGGAAGCTAAGACCCAGAGAGATGTGATTTGTTCGGAGTCACTTAAGTAGTAAACAGCAGAACCAGAATTTAATTCAATCCTCTACTCCTCGTTCAGCATTTTTTCCACTGGCTTCATTCAAGACTCACTTCCAAGTTTTCCTTCCTATGAGAGTTTTTTCCTGATTCTTCACTTGTTAGTAACCCCATCCAAATTACTTGATATTTATTTTACTTTTTGTTTTTGTTTTGTCTGGTATCCTGAGTGCCCAGCATAGTGCCGAGCACTTGATGGACAATAAATATTTGTTAAAATTAATTATACCACTACAAACTAGTGACTTGCTAGTGTTGCCAGTACTCCCTTTCTCCCATCTATCAGTTCCTTCCAAAACCTACATTTTGAGGAAAAGCCCAGACCAACCTTACTTCTTCACTCTCCAGACTTGGTCACCATGTTTCAGCTGCCTTCCTCTTTTAACTCTCTGGCCTTCTTCTTCTGTATATGATTTCTTTCAATTGGCAAGTTCCAAAATGAGGGGTTTTTTTCCATTTTGAGGAGAGGTTCACATTAGCCATCCTTCATTTTCCAGGTTTTGTGATCACTTCCACATGACAGTATCTTCCCTCCCTATCCTGTCTCCTTTTCAGTTTCCTTTATGTTGTCTTCCTCCATTAAACTATAAGTTCCTTGAGGGCTAGAACTTTTTTTTGCTTATATTATATCTGTAAGGCTTAACAAATATTCATTGACTTGACACAAGAACTGAGATTCAAAGAAATTAAGTGACTTGCTCAGTAAATGTCAGAGTCAAATCTAATTCATTTATCTTTGTACAATAGCAAAAAAGCCCCTAAAAAGCTGTCATAACCTTGCTTTGGTCATATCTAATATCTTTGAACCCTCAGTGTTTAGAAATCCTTCCATACTCAAATCAATATTCATTTATTAAGTTCTTACTATTTGCCTGGCACTGTGCTAAGTTGGAAACACAAAGAAAAATCAAAAGAAAAATAAAAGCCCTACCTTCAAGGAGCTTACATTTTAATGGAGGAAGACAGCATACAAAGAAACTGAATGGGAAAAAAAGAAGGAAGGGTGAAGATACTGTGCAGGGACATAGTGAAAAAGTCTGTGGCATCAGGAATGGAGTTTAGAGAGTAATGAAGAAGTTAATGAGGTTAACTTAAGAATTTTCCTTATTCTGGGAGGAAATGCAAATCAGAGAAAGACATAGTTGAGAAAGTCCATATAGTCAGTAGCATAGTCTAGAGAGGAATGAAAGACTTCTTAGCACTGACTCACATTGTCCAAATAGCAATTAAAGCACACTCTCTACTTGAAATGAGTGTAGTCCACAGGGGTTAAGTGGGAGGAAGGTTAGGGTACAGCTTTTTCAAGAACCCCATAGATCAAGGTTGATTTTTATTTTTTATTTTTTGCTTTTAACAATAGAAAACGAAAAAATAAAGTAAAACAGGAAAGAAAGAAATGTTTCCCTCTTCCTCCCTGAGAGATGTAGTTGAGGAGTGCTGACTCTGACATATGTCATAATGTGGGAACTAATTATAACTTGTCCTGTTCCAGTCACTGCTTTCTCAGGCTCCAGGGCATGAATCTAAACTCAGCATTTAAGCCCAATAGTGGGCATTAGAGCAACTATCACCAGATGCTGAGGAGAGAAGTCTCTACTTGGAAGACAGGAAAAAAGACAGGAAAGCCTCCTACCCACCCCTCCAGCATATTATTGTTTGGATTCTGAAATAAAAAGATGACTTGGAGATTCTTTTCCTGGGTTTCCTGATCTTCACTGGGAGCCTTTTGGGAGCTAACAAGATGGGGGGG
>JAJPUD010019842.1:0-12123 GCA_023553655.1 Myrmecobius fasciatus
CTGCTTTTTTTTGTTCACTTGGAGCATAACAGATTCTGCTCCAGCCTTTTACCTTCACCCTGTATGTATCTCTGTTTTAGATGTGTTTCTTGTATACAACATATTGTTGGATTCTGGTTTTTAATCCATTCTGCTATCTGCCTCTGCTTTAAGGGAGAGTTCATTCCATTCACATTCACAGTTAAAATAACTAATTCTGTATTTCCTGCCATCTTATTCACCCTAGCTTATGCTTTTTTCTTTCTTATCCCCTTTCCCTCCTCCCTACTATTTTGCTTTTGAAAACCACTTCCCTCAAACAGTCCTTCCCCTTTAGAGCCCCACCCACCCCTTTTTTCCCCCCTTTCCCTCCTGTTTCCTTATAAATAAGTCTATTATTCCCTCTGAGCCAAATCTGATGAGATGGAGATTAACCCAATTCTCATTCCCCTCCCTTTTCTCCCCTCAATCATTATAGGTTTTCTTTGCCTCTACCTGTGATGTAATTTCCCTTATTTTACCTCCTTTTCCTCTTCTTCCAGTGTTATCCCTTTTCTACCTCTAATTTCTTTTTCAGTTTATCATATCATAATAATCATAAAATCACAATAAACATATAATAATCATAAAATCACAATAATCATATCATAATAATCATAAAATCACAGTAATCATAATGCCTTTCATGTTTTTTAGTCTCCACAATAATCCTATAAAAGAAGCAAGACTTAATTCCTTTTTTTATACACGAAGAAACCAAGGTTGATATACTTTGCTTAAGAAAATGCATTGTGTTAGAATTAGTGTTTTGTCATTTCTAGTTAGTTTTTTCTCTAAAATCATCAAATTTCATGGAGTCATTCTTTCACTTAGCTAATATCCTGAAAGTATCATATCCTTTTTTAAAATGGAAAATGTTATAAATAAGAATTGAAAACAAGAAAAATATTTCTTTTGTGGCACTTGTACCTCTATAATTTTTAGCTTATAAAGAGATACAATATTACATTGAATTATAAGTATGCATCTTTTATTCTATTCAGTTTTCTTTTGAAATTCTAATATAATAATGTTAGGTATGTTAAAATCCATTTTTGACATTGAATTATTACAAGTGAATACTATCTATGTCACCATAGCAGAATTGTTATAGAATTTGTGAAAAATTTGGAATGCATTAGGCTGACCTTAATTTTTGCAAACTGGGGGGAAAAAAAAAAGGAATAGCTAAGCTATTACTAGTTATTCCTTTGTAAGCTATTTATACTTTGTAAGTATCTATACCCATTATTTTCTGACAAATTTATAGTTTAACATCTCACCTCCATGCAGATTTCCTTGACCAGTCAAATCATTCTTGTGATATGTACCAAAAAGCCTTCGCTTTGTATTTCACTGTATGCTTCCACATGGAGTTTTTAATTGTTAAATGTATGAAGGTGTGCCTTGTTATCCAACTAGTTTATCAGTTAATCATTAGATATTTATTAAATACCTAATATTTGCCAAACATTATATGTAATTACTTATCCTCTCCGTTTCTTCATTAATTGAACTAGATGACTTTAGAGGTCCCTTTCAGTTCCAAATTTGTGAACTTTTAAGTTCAGGACCTGGTTCTTTTATTGTTTTCATATTCTCACAGTACTCTCTTCATTATACTGGACACGTGTGTTAAATAAGTATTTGAATGAATGTATTGATTATGAGTCATTCATGACATCTTTGTGAAAACAGTTGTAATCAAACCAAAACTGGCAATATTTTACCTTAGAGAAATGACTTTTCATTTCTTGAAATAGGTCGATAGTCCCCCTTTAAAAAAAAAAATTTACAAATTCAGTCCATTTTTCTCAACTGGTGCAAAAATCGTAGTTTTATTGTTATCTCTTATCTCATTTAATACAATATTTAATTTATAATAGGTTGCATTTCCTTTCTTAACCAAGTTTTTAAATTAAATTTCTTTGGAGTCTGTTAGCAAATGATTTACTATTGATTCAGTTATTCGTGGTAGAGAATAGGTCCTCTGGTTATAAATCTCATTTATATACTTGTTTCATTTTGATATTTAAAATGTAATTTCAAAAATATTACTAATATCTCCCAAATGTCTATAACAAATTTCCTTTGATTTCAAGTGAAAGTGGCACAGTGGATAGAGCACCAGCCCTGAAGTCAGGAGGACCTGAGTTTAAAATCTGGTCTCAGACACTTAATATTCCCTAGCTGTGTGACCCTGGGCAAGTCACTTAACCTCAATTGCCTCAGCAAAAAGTGGGCGGGGAAAAAAAAAAAGAAATGTATAATACTAGGGCAGCTAGGTGGTACAGTGGATAGAGTGCTGGACCTGGACTCAGGAAGACTCATCTTCATGAGTTCAAATCTGCCTTCAAACACTTATTTGTTCTATCTCTAGGCAAGGTGCTTAACCCTGTTTGTCTTAGTTTCCTCATTTGTAAAATGATCTGCCTGAAGGAAATAGCAAACCACTCCATTATCTTTGCCAAGAAAACCCCCAAATCCCAGAGTTGGACCCAGTTGAAATGACTGAACAACAATAGTTTTTTTTCATTTAACCAGTATCTTCTTGAATAATCATACAGTCAAAGTGATCACAAGCCCAGGACCTGAAAGAAATTTTGTTAGGACTTTACAGGCAAGTAACTGCCAACAAGTACATTTTTTTTTAAAGCTTTTTATTTGCATAACATATGTATGGGTAGTTCTTCAACATTGATTCTTACAAAGCTTTCCTTTACAAATTTTCCCCCTAGTCCCCTTCCCTCCCTAGATGGCAGGAAGTCCACTACATGTTAAATACTTGACAAGTTGAATATATGTATACATATTTCCATAACAAGTACATTTTTGCTGTTATATTATTAGGCATAGGTTAAACAAAAGTGTCGTATGAGTTTAAAAAAAAACAAACTTTTTTCTTCAAGAGTTATTTGAGGTTGTCTTTGGTTGAAATCAATTCAATTAATTGTGGTAATACAAAGTTATATAAATAGTAATATCTGAACAGTTTCACTGAAATGGTTTAACATCTTCATTTATAAATTTAATGTGTAGATATATAAGCATGTATGTGTATGTACATATATATTGTAGTTGAAAAATGTACACATAAACATTTTTACATTCATATACATATACACTCATTTTAAATCGATAATTAGTAAGCAGAAAAAATGAGAACATAATAGAAATTAAGACTTCTTTTGTTATCCCATCATTTGGTTGTCCGAAATTGAAGGAACAGTGACTTAAGGCCAAGAATGGAAAGAATTTGTACAGTTACAAGTTGGCATGATTTGATTAAGTTCCTAATGTTTCTTTTTATCAGTTATGGTTATTTTATACTCCAAATTTTATACTTTTTCCCAAAAGAAGAACACTGTCATATTTTACTTCTGCATACATAATTTCCTTTGATTTTCTTTTGGCTTTCTATAAGGTAATCTGCTGATAGCTATGTTACTGGTATTTGTATTATAAAATCAGTGAACACTCTTAACTTTTTTGTATATTGAAATACCATACAGAAAAGAATTACTCAAGCGCATCGCTTTGGAAGAAATTTTTCTTTTTTTAAAGCTTAATTACATATTTTTAAACTTTGTTGTAGATAAGTTGATTTATTATCAAATTTTACCTTGCACTATTCTCACTTAACCAATGTCATAAGAATGAAACATCTGATAGCATGACTGTTGATAGCCAGTGTTGTAGGTTGTGTGTATTTTTATTAAATTCTTTTCTACCATCTGATTTCTCTAAGATTTGACCTAATTTCTTTTAGAATCTGAATAGTTAGCATTTGTCAGATTGATACTTTTTTCTTTAGTCCCTACTGAATTTATTTTTAGTAATTTCACTACTGGTTTTTATATTACAAAGAAATGATCACAGGATAACATTAAATTAGAAAATAATACTATGAGTTAGTTATTATATTTAGTATGATGGGATAGATGATGCTATTTAATGCACTTTAAAAAAATTAAACATGTCTGAATTGAGAATTACAAATCTTAAAACATGTGAGATATTATCTCTGTTCTTTTCCCATAAAACAAGGAGTAGGATCCTAAAATATTTGCCATAGTTGTTTTTGACTTATCTAGAAAGACCTCTAGTTTTCAGATTCTCTGTTTCTTTTTTTTTTTTTTTTAAGCTAAGGACTGTGTTAAGAGTGAAAGATCCATTTATTTTGCTAGGATTTTGCTCTTAGTATTGTGCTTTTATTACTTGATTGTCAGGTGACAGTTTGGATTGAGCTTCAGAGGCTTGCTTGGGAATTTGTCCAACTGCAGAACTTTGAATTTTTTCCCCAGATTTGTAGCCTTATGTACATGAAAAATAATGTCTAAGGGAATACTTTTTTGTTGTTGAGGCAATTGGGGTTAAGTGACTTTCCTAGGGTCACACAGGAAGTGTTAAGTGTCTGAGACCAAATTTGAACTCAGGTCCTCCTGACTTCAGGGCTGGTGCTCTATCCAATGTACCCCCTAGCTGGCCCTAAGGGGATACTTTTTTTTTTTTTCAGCTTTAATCATATAATTAACATATTTTAACCAAAACATAGAGTTTATCATTGTATCTCACTTTAGACTTTTCAAGGTAGAGGGTCAAGGTCTTCTGGGGTATTGGGGTGGGAGTTTGGAAGGTTGGGGTTTGGTTTTAGGTTTTGGGTTTTTGGGGTTTTTTTGGCTTTTTTAAAAATCAAAGTGAGATCACTGTTTAAAGAAATATATATATATTTCTAAATCTAACATTTCATAGAACAATAAAAATCAGAGGCTTTTGGTCTCAGTTAGTGCTAGGTCCAGCTTGGTTCCCCATGGGAAAAGGCAGGGACTTGCCCCTTCCCTTCCCCCTTTCTTGGTCCCCACTGCCATTCTCTGTCCAGCCAGAAAAGGATGGGTGAGAGCTGGGCATTCTAAGAGGCAACCCTCACAGTAAGGGACAGGACTCCAGTAACAGAAGAACTGAGCAAGGAGGGTCAGGTGGCAGGAGTTTAGAATGGACAGGGGGAAGTGCTCCCTCCCAAACCTCAGCATTTCTGTGGGCAGTTCCAACACTGCCGCTCAAGCTTACTCATGCATCCACTTGTATCAAGGATGTAGGCAGAGCTTGGCAGTCAGGACATACAGTGGTTAATGATTTCTCTTTACTCTGTATGTGACAGCCAGTAGTGAGATTGGGTATCAGATAATCCAAAGGAAGAGAAGGACGTTGATATGGAGGCAAGCTCCCTCGTAGCCTTTAAGAGGCCCTTGCCCCAGCTAGCCATGCTCAGCTAACATCACCAGGACCCAATGACAACAGCCCTGGGGAAAGGGTAGAACAAAAGGAAAAAGTTGGCCAGTGGCTACCTAGTATTTGGGGAGCAGAGTCATAAGGACCTCTCCTCCAATAAAGACAAGCCCTTCCCTCTCTCCATTCAGTGTGCACTCACCTCTACCTTAGAGTATATCTCCAAGCCATTTCTGAAATGGTTTCAAATCTATCTAAATAGAATACTCAGGTTTACTGGCCTGAAAATAGGTTCAAGATTTTCATCAAACCTGTGGTCGAGATTTGGGCTGGGTTATTGAAGAGACAGCCAAGGTTGTTGAAGGGCATCCCTACCTTTGGAAGGCTACAATCATAGATCGTTCCTATGATCCCCAATATTCTGGCTGCCAAGAAAACATGAATCCTAAACCAGTTGGACCAAGGGACAACTCAGGGAACTAAAAACAGTTCAAGGATCTAAGGGGATACTTTTTACACATTTCAGAATATATTTGTATTTTCCTGGGGGTCTGAAGCTGAATTTGTCATTACAAAATCTGTTACTTTGTTGCTACATTGTAATTTGCAGGAGTTAATAAACCTGTCAATTTAGAGTCTTCTGGGACAGAAAATAATTGGATAATTTGAAAGAGCTACGCATTTATCAGTATATATCTTCCATCTAGTAATGCAGATTTTTCACTTTTCTATAGCTTCTTCTCTGATGCATTTTTTGATCCATATTTTCTCATAGAACAGAAGTTTTCAACTTTGGATCTGTTAACTTTAAAATCGATAATTGCATTTCAGTATAATTGTTTTCATTTGTATTACTGTGTATTTTATTTTGTACATTTAAGATATTCTGAGATGTTAATAGACTTCACTATATTGCCATAAAGATTCTAAGACATGAAAAAGAATTCCTATGACAAGAGAGTCTACATTAACTTTTTTTAAATTAAAATTTTTTTGGTCACATTTTATGTTCCAGCTTGTCTTTGTCCCTTTGTCCTTCCCCATCACACACTACAAAAAGGCACCGTTTGACAGAGATTTATAAATGTTTACACATGTACTATACTGTGTGTATTTCTGTTAATCAATTTTTTTCTGGAGGTGGATGGTATCATGATTTGAGTATTTATAGTATTCAGAATAATTTGGGGGTTCAAAATTATTCTTGGAATAACGTTATTACTATTGATTGTTCTCTTGATTCTGGTCATTTCACTTTTTATTACTTCATGCAAGTCTATTTATGTTTTTCTAAAATCAACTTAAATACAAAACAAAAAATAACCCAAAATAGAAAAAGAAAAAAAGACAGAAAAAGAAAAAAAAAATTGTCATGTACACAGCATGACTTAAGAGAATTCAATATGTGTAACTATAAATTTCCATTTCAAGAAAGCGTATTTGACAATAGATGACATTGTATACCATATCTCTCCATCTTATCTTTTCTTCCTTATAGCTTTCCTTTTTTTCTTTGCTGTGTAATTTTTACTTTGACCTTTTTTTCCTCTTTTCTCCCTTCCCATATTCCCCAAGCTTATCTATAGCATTGATAATGTTGATGTACACATGCATACACAAACATACAACTAAAACAGTATTAATATGGTTGATTTCTCTCTTTTTAACTAAATAATGTAGATTTCTCTCTTTTAATTAAATCTTTTTAAACTTTGATTTTTGTCTGAGGTCAATGACTACTACCCTAATAAATTTTGTGTATTTCTTGTTTCCTATTTCTGCTGACTCTTCCATTTTACTTCTATCCTTTAGCTTGCCTTGCTGTTGTTTAACCTCCTTTCATCCTCCCTTATCCTCTCCTCCCCATCCTTTCCCTCCTTCTTTATCCCTTTCCCATTAATTTACATACTTTATTTCATTTCCACTAACCTATATACCTTTTTTGTACCCTCATTCCCATTCCCTCCCCCTCTTACTTCTTTATACATTTTGGAGAGTTTTATGTGTGTACATTGAGAGAGATCTTTTTTTTAATCCATTTCTTATGTGAGAAGGATTTTAGGACTACCAGCTTTTCTCTCCTATGTAATTTCTCTGTGTCAATTCTTGCTTTCTCATATCATGTGTATAACATAATTTTTTTATTAAAGCTTTTTATTTTCAAAACATATGTATGGATAATTCTTCAACATTAACCCTTGCGAAAATCTTGTGTTCCAATTCTCCCCTTTCCCCCACCCCCTCCCCTAGGTGGCAAGTAGTCTAATATATGTTAAACATGGTAGAAATATATAACATAATTCTTTGATGTTGACTCTTTAAGTGTTAAATTTTCCATAAAGTTCATGTTTATTTGCAACAAAATCCTAAAAAGCTGGCAGTTCACTGAATATCTAGGGTTTTTTTTTTTTTGTTCAATATTATACTTAATTTTGGTGGATATGATATTTTCAGTCACCACCCTCATTCTATAGGTCGTTGATACATAGTATTCTAAGACCTGTGATCTTTTATTGTAACCACTTATAGGTCTTGAATGGTTCTGATTGTGGCTCCAGTTTATTTGAATTATTTTTATTTTTTTGCTTGTAAAATTTTCAATTTTCTCATTGATCTGTGGGTTTCAAAATTTAGCAATAATGTTTCTGTAGGTTTTCCTTGTAAATGTTGACTGGTGGATTATTATTATTATTTTAGTTTTTACTTTGTCTTGTTCTAACTCTTGGAGGACAATTTTCTTTATTTCTTTTATTACTGTATCCTGATTCTATTTTTGGTTATAGTTTTCAAGTAGTACAATTATTGTTATGTTTTCTCTTCTTGATCTGTTTTCCAGAACTATTGTTTTTCTCATGAGATTTCTCCCATTCTTTTCTAGTTTTTCATTCTTTATATTTTGTTTTATTATTTCTTGATCTTGTAACTTGACTTGCCCAATTTTAATTTTCCAAGAGTCATTTTTTCCTTATGATTATGAATCTTCTTTTTTAGTTGGTTGTCTTTTCATAATCTTCTTGGTTTGTTGTTGTTTTTTTTTTTCCCTTCAGTCTCATGTAATTTTAAAAGTCTTTTGAATTCTGTTAATTCTTTTTCAGCAGGTAAGTATTCAGTGTTACTCTTTGGGGTACAAGAGGTTTTTCTTTTATATTTCTTAAACTTCATTATCCTCTTCTGAAGATGAACCCAGATTTTCCCTATTCCCAAAGTAATTTTTTATGTTTGGTTTCTTTTTCCTTTGTTGCCTGTTAGTGTAATCAGCATTCTGATGTGTGGTGGGGAAGGCTGGTACCTCTGACCTTAGGTCTTCCTCCCTCTGTCCTGGAACCCCAAACTGATAACTCTACCCTCTTGTAAGAGCCAGCAGCATTCCTGTCTCACTGCTTCTGTACTCATCAAAGCATGCGATAATTTCTTCTCGCCCAGGGACACTCGGCAACACAGCTGGGGCTGGCATTCCTTATCAGCAGAGGTTCCTTCAATATTCCCATACGTAGATGCCTGGCTTCCCATACTCTGGAAAATGAAAGTTCTTATGGCTAGGGCTTGAGACTACTTTCCAACTCAGCTCAAGGATTAGCCTGTCCTAGCATCTGGATCTTCCCTGATTGTCTCAGAAAGAACACTGTTCTGCCCCAACTCTTTTTTGTTTTTTACCACTCTGAAGTGTAATTTTGTCTTGTTTGTGAGGGAGATATAGAGAGCTTGGAATTTTCTAACCTGCTCTGCCATCTAACTAAAATCTTCTCCTGTAGCTTATTTTTTACAGCATAGTAGCATTTCATCACAACATAGTATTTCATACCATAACACAATTAGTGGGTATTCCCCCTATTTCTATTTCTTTGCTACTACAAACAAGCTAATGCAAATATTTTAGAACATAAAGGTTCTTTTCTTTTTTCCCTGATTTTCTTGGTAAACAAAACTAATAGTGTTATTGCTGGGTTAAAGATTCCATACAGTTTATAACTCTGGGTGTAATTCCACATTGTTCTTCAGAACGTTTAGATCAGTTCACAGGTCCATTAAACAGTGCATTATTGTCCCAATTATCCCCCATCCTCTCCAACATTTGTCATTTTTCTAACTCTGTTAGCCAGTCTGATTGGTGTAAAGTGGTATCTCAGAATTGTTTTAGTTTTCATTTCTCAAATCAGTAATGATTAAGACATTTGATGTATATTTTTTCATATGGCTATTTGTAGCTTTGATTTTTTTCATCAAGAAACTGCCTGTTTATATTCTTTGAGGAATTACTGATATTTTAAAATTTCTGACAAATTCTCTATGTATTTGAGATATGAGACCCTTTATCTAAAAAAGTGTATATTGGAATATCCCTAAAATTTTCTGCTTTCCTTCTTATTTTGGCTACATTATTTATACAAAATCTTTTTTTAATTTAATGTAATAACTTGCCCATTTTATGTTCTCTTATCTCTTGTTTATTCATAATTCTTTAAGTCTGATAGGTAATATATTCCATGTTCTTCTAGTTTTTTTATGATATATATATATATATATATATCGAGGTCAGGTATTCCTGTTGACTATATCTTGATAAATGTGTAAGATATTGTTCTATATCCAGTTTCTATCAAACTGCTTTCTGGTTTTTCTAACCAATTTTTTTTTTTTAAACTAAAGAGCATATTCCTATCCCAGAAACATAAATCTTTACGTTTGCCAAACGCAAGGTCACTATGTAATAACTTACTAGTGTATATTGTATATTTATTCTGTTCCATTTATCCTCCTTTCTGTTTCTTAGCCAGAACCAGATAGTTTTCATAATTATTGCTTTGTAATTTAGTTAAGTCCTTTGATATTCTTGACCTTTTGTTCTTCCAAATGAATTTTTTTTTCCTAGCTCAGAAAAATAATTTTTTCATAATTTAATTTGGATGGCATCGATTAAGTGGATTGATTAGTTTAGGTACAATTGTTACCCATGAACAATTAGTATTTTACAGTTGTATAAATCTTAATTTCTTTAAAAAGTGTTTTATAATTTTATTTATATTGCTCCTGTATTCAAAGGTACAGTTTAACATAATCTACATTTTATATGAGGTACTATCTCTTTTCACAGGATTTTGTTGGTGATATATAAAATTCTACTGATTTATTTTAAAATGTTCATTCCCATTAAAAACACTTGAAAGCATAGGTTTAAGTAGATTTTTCTTTAAAATGATAAGTATCTACCTCAACCATCAGCAATTATTATTTATAAATGGTGATAAAAGCCTTTTATATAAGGTCAAGAATGAAACAAGGATGTCTGTTATCATTACTATAATTCAATATTATATTAGAAATCCTAGCAATGTCAATAAGAGAAGGAAAAGAAATTGAAGTAATTCTAATGGCTAAGTAATAATAGAACTCTTTTTTAGATGATATATGTAGAAAATCTTAGAGATTCAGTGAAAAAGCTAGTTGAATAATTTTAGCAAGGTAGCAGGATATCTAATACCTACATTAATTCTTTCAAAGTCTTTTTCTTATTCTATTAGTAACAGACATATTGGGGCATCTATTGTGGGTTGTTCACATCCAACTGTATATATCCTCAATATTGTTTTTCATTGTAGCCTATCTTAAGGAAAACAAATATAAAAAACTAGCCATGATACATCCAAGAGCTGAGGCTTTCCAAGTTTATTTCATAGGATTAAAAAAAAAGTATATTTCACATGAATGGTTTTACTTCTTTTGTCTGTATACTGTGTGTGTGGTGTGTGTATATATATGTGTGTGTGTGTGTGTATATATAATATATATATATATATATATTTTTTTTCTTTTTGGGAGGGGAGAAAAGCTAATTGGCTTCCTTGACTTTACTTCTACTCTTCAGTCATTGTCCTTTTTTACTGCCTCAAGGTGAAGATGTGCACAAAGTTTTAGATGAATGGAAGGAATATAAAATGGGAGTACCAACATATGGTGCAATTATTCTTGATGAAACACTTGAAAATGTGAGTGAAATTAAGAGTCAAGGTGACATATACTGTATTTTTTCCTTCTCTTTTTTTTCTTTTCTCAAACTTAATTCCGTATTTGTCATATTGTGAAAAAGGGGAAAACAGTGAGAAAGAAAAAGCAAACAAAACCAAAAAAAGGTAAAAATAGATGGCATTTTCCTTCCCATGTCTATTGGAATCATATGCAGTATTTTAAATGAACTAACTAGCATTTAATTTGGGTAACTTTTTAGCTTAGTCATATATATATGTTTTATATTAATGTTCTGAATTGAGGTTTTAAAATAATAGTATTAAATTCTACAAAGAAAGTGTAATCCTGTATTATATTTTTCTTCTTCCCTCTCTCTACCCCAAATTATACCCCAAAGTCTCCTGGTTTGGCTGTTTGGTTCAGTGAGACTAAGTAACAAATGCTGAGGAAGAAAAAATAAAGACAAAGTACCTATTCACTTCACTGCTGATTTTTAGTATAACTTTATATTTGGGAAAATCAGTGAATTCTATTTCATATCTTTCTGATGACATCTTAATTGAGGGAAAGATCTCAGACAACTCAATTGATTTATTTGAGGATGTTTTATTTTTCTTGTAGTGGACCAGTCACAAAGCATTATCAAGTGATTACTATGCCAGGCACAATACTAAATACAGAAATGAGACATTTCTTATATGATCCTCAACAAATTATATTTATTTGTGTTTTGTTTTGTTTTTGTTTTGTTTTGTTTTGAGGTATTATTGGTTCAGGGTTATCTAGCAAAATCAGGCTGGGGATTTCCAAAGGGAAAAGTAAATAAAGAAGAAGCTCCACATGACTGTGCTGTAAGAGAGGTAAGTGTTATTTATATATATATGTATATATACATATATATATATATATATATAT
>JAJPUD010019842.1:12223-25791 GCA_023553655.1 Myrmecobius fasciatus
GTGTGTATATATATATATATATATATATATATATATATATATATATACACATATACTGGTAAATGTTATTATTTGGCTGTTATATCCAGTTTTTTTTCTTTTCATTTTAATGATCTGAATTATTCCTTTATCATTTCTTCCAGAACATAGTAATCTATTTGTGTGCTTGCCTTCTGATGTTTTCTCACATATATTTCTCATTTGCTTATGTATTTTCAATTCCATTTATGCTTTTTTATCGTCTACTGACCATATTTTATCTCATTATTTATAGATAAGCTAGAAGCTTTTTCAAGTAAGATCAGGAGTGAAACAGGGATACCTATTATCACTAATATAATTCAGTAATATATTAAAAATACTAGCAATAAGAGTAGAAAGAGTTTGGGCTACCAAAATTAGAAAGCTTTATTTGTCTATGGATGTATAGTGTTACATTAACTCTTCTAATTTCTAACTTCTGACTTGCTTATCCAAAGAGAAACTGAGAGCCATTTTTCCATATCGCTACAACTTTTTGTCTTTAAGTTCTTTCAGTATGTTACTTCTTTAGCCATTGGCTAAGACTTAGAATTTTAGATACCAACTTCTAATATTTACAGGTTATCTAAAAAACTCTTATTCCTATTGTTCTTCTGCCCCCTTTTATGTTACTCACTGAAAATGGGAAAAGAAATTTATTTTATGAGTGATAGTCTTTAGTCCATTTTACATTATTGTTTCATGGATTGCCAAGTGTATATTGCACTTGTAGACAGAGAAATAAAAATATACTACATACCGATTTCTTCAGCATCTTAATTTCTCATTTAGTATATCAATGTGATCTGCATTGAGGATATTAAACTATTCTGTCTTGCTTCCTATTTTCTTTTCACCTTTACTGTCTGTTCATATCCTTTGACTATTTATCAATACCAAACATATATGTACCAAATGACATTATGTTCAAATTCTTGGAAGGAAAAAGTTTGAAGATAAAAGAAGCAATAAAACATGGGAAACTTTAATAATCTCAAAGAAAGAGTGGATCAAAGAACAAATCATACAGAACTCAATAATTGCATTAAAAATAATGATGACAATGAGATAACATATCAAAGTTCATTGAATGTAGCCAAAAAAGCATTCAGGGGAGAAATGTATATCTCTAACTGATTACATCAACAAAATAAAGAAAACAGATCAATTAAGTTGGGCATGCAACTAAAGAAAGAAAAAGAAACTAGAAAAAGAACAAAGTAAAAATTCCAAATTAAACCCCCAAAAAGAATTCTCAAAATCAAAGGTGCAGTGAATAAATTGAAACTCAAAAACCATTGAACTTTGAAAGCAGAGGATGATTTTGTAAAAATAAAAACAAAAATTGGTTATTCAGTTTCAGTCATGTGCAAATTTTCATGATTTCATTTTGGATTTTCATGATGAAGATTCTGGAATAGTTATCCATATCCCTCTCCAAAACTTTTCCTTTAAAAGAAAATCAAATTACCAGGTGAATACACACCATTGAAGATCAGTTAAAGCAATTATTAGGAGCTATTTTTTCCCCATTTACATACCAACAAAATTGACAAGCTAAGTGAAATAGTGGAATATTTACAAAAATATAAATTGCTCAAATTAGCAGAAAAGGAAATAGAATACTTACATAACCTTAGAAAGAGAAGTTGAAGCCTAGGAAGAAAAATTGAATGTGCAATCAATAAACTTCCTAAGGAAAAAAAAACACAGCAGTGCATGGTTTTTCAAGCAAATTCCACCAAAAATTTAAAGAACAATTAATTCCTGTACTATGCAAAGAGTTGGAAAAAAAAAATTGGTCCTACCAGATTCCTTTTTTGATATGAATATTATTTTGAAAACTTAAAGCTACAAAGAGAAAAAACAAAATTGTAGATTCATTTTTATAATGAATAGTGATGAACAAATTTTTAAAAAAGCACTAGCAAGGAGGTTATAGCAACATAAGAGCAGGGACCTTGAGCCAGGGTAGAAAAGAGTGCTTGTGATCACTCACAGATCAGAACATAGGCCAGGAGAGGAGTAATTATACCCTTCCTTAGATGATACTACCTTGAATGAATTGAAAATTTACAGATTCCCAGCATTAGCTCTGAAAATACCTACACAAAACCCCAAAGTTTGGGAAAATATGCCTTGTCCTCCACAACTTATTCTATCCCAGGAGCAGTGCCTTACTTAAAAATAAAAGTTAAAAGTCAGTAGTCTGAAAAAATGAGTAAACAAAACAAAACAAAACAAAAAAATTAACCTAACCATAGAAGTTACTATGGTGACAGAGAAGAGCAAATTCAGAAGACAATGACAAAGTTAAAATTGCAACATCCAAAGCCTCAAAGAAAAACAAAATTGGTCGCAGATCCCAAAAGAATTCTTGGAAGAGATACCCATTTTTAAAAAATTGAAATAAGAAAAATTGGGAAGAGAAATGAGAGAGTGATACAAGAAAGTCGTGAAAAAATAGTATGGCAAAGAAACCAAAAAATACTGAAGAAAATAACACCCTAAAAAAGAGAGTAGACAAAATGGTAAAAGAGGCACAAAAACTCACTTAAGAGAAGAACTTATTAAAATGCAGAATGTCACATGGGAAAAGAGGCACAGAAATTTACTGAAGAAACTAACTCCTTGAAAAGTAGAATTGACCAAATGGAAAAGGAGATACAAAAGCTTGCTGAAGAAAATAATTCCTTAAAAAAAAAATCAGAATTGGACTAATGATTCCATGAGCCATTAAAATACAATAAAACAAAAATCAGTAGAATAAAAAAGGTAGAAGAAAATTTTAAATATTTCATTGGAAAAGCAATTAAACTGAAGATAGATCCAGGAGAGTAATTTAAGAATTATTGGTGTAGTTGTTTGTTTGTTTGTTTTTTAAATTATTTTCCAAGAAAATATCAATGAAAACTGCCCATATATTTTAGATCCAGAAAGTAAAATAGAAATTAAAAGAATCCATTGATCACCTCCTAAAAGAGATTTTAAGATGGGAATATTAAAACCAAATTTCAGAACTCCCAAGTACTGTAAGCAACCACAAGAAAATAGTTCATAGATCATGGGTATGTGATGGCCAGTTAGGATAACACAAGATTCAATAGCTTCTATATGAAAGTATCAGAGAGCTTGGAAAATGATAATCCAAAAGAGATAGCAAAAGAGCTGCGAGTACAAGCAAGAATAATCTCTGCAGCAAAACAGTGGGGGGGAGGGGGGAATGGATATTCCATGAAATAGAAAACTCAGAAAAGACTAGAACTGAATAGAGAATTTGACTTTCAGATACAGGATTCATGTGAAGTTTTCATTTTTTTTTAAGATAGCATTTTATTTATATATATATATAAAGATAGTTTTCAACATTCATTTTTTATAAAACTTTGTGTTCCCAAGTTTTTCTCCCTTTCTCCTTTACCTCCCCCTTCTCTAAACAAGCAGTTTTGTATAGGTTAAATATGTACAATCCATTTAAACATATTTTTATATTTTTCATGTGCAAGAAAAATCAGACTGAAAGGAAGGAAGAAGAAAGAAAAAGGAGGGAGGAAAGAAAGACAGAAAGAAAGAAAGAATGAATACTATGCTTCAATCCACAGTCAGTTTCCATAGTTCTTTCTCTGGATGTGATTGGCATTTTCTATTCCAAGTCTATTGGAATTACCTTGAATGACCACATTGTCCATCACAATTGATCGTCATATAAATTTGTTGTTACTATATACAGTGTTCTTCTGATTCAGCTTACTTCACTCAACATAAGTTCATGTAAGGCTGTCTAGGTTTTTCTGAAAATCAGCCAACTTATCCTTTCTTATAGAATAATAGTCCATTACATTCATATGCCATAGTTTATTCAATCATTTCCTAACCAATGGACATCCATTGGTTTCCATCCATTCTAGTGGCAAAGAATTTTCAATTCTTTGCCACTACAAAAAGAGCTGCTACCAGCATTTTGCCTAAGTTGGACTTTTTCCATCTTTTATGATCTCTTTGGGATACAGACCTAATAGAGGCACTGCTAAATTAAAGGATATGCATAGTTTTTTAGCCCTTTGGGTGTAGTTCCAAATTATTTCCCAGAGTGATTAGATGATTTTACAACTGTATCAGTAATGCATTAGAGTGCCAGTTTTCTTTCATCTCCTTCAACATTTATCATTATCTTTTCCTATCATCTTAGCCAATCTAATAAGTATGAGGTGTTACCTCAGAGATGGTTTAATTTGCATTTCTCTTATCAGTAGTGATTTAGAGCATTTTCCCCCCCATGTGACTAAAAATGGCTTTAATTTTATCATCTGAAAATTGTCTGTTCATGTCCTTTGATCATTCATCAATTAGGGAATGGTTTGTGTTCTGTAAATTTGAGTCAGTTCACTATATATTTTAGAAATGTGGCCCTTATCAGAAACCCTGGATGTAAAAAATTTTTCCTAGCTTTTTTTCTTCCCTTCTAATCTTGGCTGCATTGATTTTGTTTATTCAAAATCTTTTTTAATTTAATGTAATCAAAGAACTTAATAATGTTAAACTGTTTATATTACTACCTGAGGAAATGAGAGCTATAACTTTTTAGAAATTTCTCATTATTGGGGCAATTAGAAGAGTATACATAGAGGGCACAGGTATAAGTTAAATATGATGAGATGATATCTTAAAATATAAAGAGTATGAAAGAAGATTGAACTGGGAGAAGGGCAAAGGAAGAGGTAGAATGGGATAAACTGACATTTAAAAGACAAAATGCTTTTATGTGTAGGGGAAGATGGGAGTTATTAGGAAGAATAAACTTTATTTTCATTGGAATTGCATGAAACGGAATAACATACATACTTAGTTGGGAATAGATTATTATAATTATATAGGAAACTAAGAGGAAGAAGCATGAAGGAGAAAAGGGTGGAAGAGGAAGATGATAGAAGGTAAGGTGGATTGGGGACACGATAGTCAAAGTAAACACTTGAGAATAGACAACATGAAGGCAAGAGAGTAGGATAAATAAGGGAAAGTAGGATGGAGGAAAATATATAGTAATTATAACTGGAAGAATTTTATAGTAAATTTCCTCTGATAAAGGCCTTTTTTCTCAAAATATGTAGAGAATTGAATCAAATTTATAAAAACAAAAGCCATTCCCTAATTAACAATTAACAAGTGCTAAAAGGATATGAACAGGCAATTTCCAGATGAAATAATAAAACTGACTTATAGTTGTATGAAAAAAATGCTTAAAAATCACTATTGATACCACCTCCAATTGTTCACTGAAGAAAGCCATATACACCCAGAGAGAGGGATGTGAAATGTGGACCACAACATAACATTCTCATACTCCTTGATTGATGTTTGCTTACATTGTGTTTCCTTTATCTGATATATAGTTTGTGTAGACAAGATTTTTCTTGCACAACAATGACAAGTTTGGAAATATGTATACATATATTCGATTTACCAATATTTTAACATAATTAACATGTAGTGGATATCCTGCCTCTAGGGGAGGGGTGGGGAGTTGGGGGAAAAATTTGTAACAGAAAGCTATGTTAGGGTTATTGTTGAAGAATTACCCACACATATGTTATGCAAATAAAATAAAAAAAATAAAATTTTAAAAAAAATCACTATTGATTAGAGAAATGTAAACTAAAACAATTCTGAACCACCTATCAGACACCTGACACCTATCAGATTGGCTAATATGACAAAAAAGGAAAATGACAAATTTTGGATAGGATGTGGGAAAATTAAGACTAATGCAATTTCTGGAGTTGTGAATTGATCTAACCATTCTGGAGAGCAATTTGGAATTATGTTGAAATTGTTATAAAACTGCATACGCTTTAACTAGATAATACCATTAAAGGTCCTTATTCCAAAGAGATCAAAAAGAAAAAAAAGACCCACATGTGCAAAAATATTTTTTGATGCCACTGAATTTTGGGGAATAGTCAAACAAGTCGTGGTAATTGATTATGGTAGAATGGTATTTACTCTAAGAAATGACTAGCAGGATGACCTTAGAAAAACCTGGAAAGACTTATATGAACTGATACAGAGTGAAATAAAGAGAGCCAGAAGAACATAACAGCAATATGATGATTGACTATGAATGACTTTATTGTCAGTACCATAATTTGTCCAGGACAATTCCAAAGTAGTTGGGATGAAAAAATGCTGTCTATCTCCAGAGAGAGAGAACTGATGAAATCTGAATGCAGATTGAAACATACTTTTAAGAAGACCAACTTTGTTTATCTTGTTCTTATTTGGATAAGGAGAAATGGGTGATAAGGGAGTCTTATGTTTTCTTTCACAATATGACCAATATGGAAGTGGAAATAGAGATCTAAATAATTGGATTATTAAAAATTCATTGCTTGTGCATTTGCTGAGTCAGTTTAATAAAAATGAAAATTATGATTCACTTATTCAGTGCCATACCAATTAAACTATCACAGAATTATCTTGTGAAGCTAGAAAAAATAATAAAAGTTGTCTGGAGAAATAAGCTACCAAGAATATCAAGACAACCAATTAAAAAAAAGGAAGGTGGCCTATTAGTAGTATATCTCAGTTTGTAGTTTATGAAGTTGTAATCATCAAAACAAACTGATAATGGACAAGAAATTGGTCAGTGAAATAGATTTGGCACACAAAATACAGAAGTAAATGACTACAGAAGTAAAATGGGACTTATATTTGATAAATTCAAAGTTCCAAGCTGTTGGAACAAGAACTCATTATTTGAGGAAAAAACTGCTAGGGAAAAAAATTGCAGAAACTTAGCCATAGGCCAACATCTCAAACATTCCATAATGTCAAAATGGATACGTGATTTAGACATAAAGGGTAAAAGATGGAAAAAAAAATTACCTGTGAAATCTATGGTAATAGAAAAGTTGATGAATCAAGTGAGGATCACAGAAGGTAAGATGGATTAATTTGATTACATGAAGGGTTTTTGTTTGTTTTTGATGAAACAAAACAATTATAGCAAAAATTAGGAAAGCCAGGGAAAAAGTTTTATATCAGGTTTCTATGATGTAGGTCTCATTTTTTCAAATATGTAGGAAATTGAACCAAACTTGAAAATTAGGACCATTTCACAATTGATAGTCAAAGGATATAAGTAGACAGCTTTCAGAAGAAGAAATCAAAACTTGTCATATGAAAAAAATTGAAATGACTAATAGAAAAATTAAAATAACAATTGCCAAAATGCTGGAAGAGATTAGAAAAATAGGTACACGAATGCACCAGTTGATGAAACTGACCATATTTATGTAAATCATCCATATGGTGGCTGGATAGTATTCTATAGGCTATATTTAGCTTTCTTAATATTGCAAGGACACCTTTAAGATATATAGGTTATGACCAGATTGTCTCATTCTATCTATGTGAACAGTACACTTTTCCAGTTGTAATATCTCTTTGATACCTCTTAAACCATTCCTGCAGTGTAATTCCTCATTACTCATGTTCTGTAGCTGTGGGAAATGACTTTTTCATCTGCCAATACTTTTGAATTAGAGCAACTAGTACTTTATTTTACGATGTGGAACTACAAAGCTTACATTGTAAAAAATAGCTACCCAGGTATTAGCATATCATTCTTCAAATCCTCTCCTTGTTTTCTTTAGTATCATTTCTGTTTTTTCATGAAGCATTGGTGAATATAGTACCAAGGCTCAACTCAAGACTGTGACCTCACAAGACACCTTTCTTGATTCTTTCAGCAACTGTCCTAAAATTATGGTGGGTGAGTCGGGGGGAGGTGGGGGGGAGGTGTGTGTGTGTGTGTATGGGTGTGGGTATGTACACACAAATGTGCACATGTATTTGAACCATCTCCCTACTCTTCCTATTAGGGGGGTAAAAAGAACACATAATTGTTTTAATTTGCAACATTACACAGAGCATTGGCTGTGACCAAAAATATGTCTCATCTCTTTCTTAACTCTGTCTGGAGTTAGGTAGTATAGTTAATTATTGAAATTTTAAAATCTTGGTTGATAATTGCTTCAGCAATTAATAATTTAAAATTTTTTTCCATGTATTTAATTTTTCCAAAGAATTACTGGTAGCTTGCTTTTCTTTAAAATTGTTCATATCCTTGATCATTTATTGGGGGAATGGCTCTTATTCTTATACATTTGAGTAAGTTGCTTTTATATCTTTGATATTAGGTCTTCATCAGAGAAATTAGTAAATAAAGATTTTTTCCCCCTAGGTAATTATTTGTCTTCCTATTTTTCAACTATATTGGCTTTCTTTAAGCAAAACCTTAAAATTTTTGTATTATAAGAATCGTCCATTTTATCTATGATCCTCCCTTCCTTTGTTTGCTTATAAATTCTCTTATCCATAGATCTGAAAGGTAAATAACTAATGCCTTACTTTCATAATTTTGTTAAGACCTTTTATTTTTATGTCTTTTTAAAAATATTTTTTATATATTTAGGGTTGTGGTACAAAATATTATCCTAAACCCAGTTTCTGAAAGACAGCTTTATAGTTTTTCCAGAAATTTTTGTTAAGTGGTCAGTCCTTACCACAGTGTAAGGGACAGTTTAATTTATTGAACACTAGGCTAGTAGATTAATTTGCTTCCATGTATTATATACCCAATCTGTTCCACTGATTTTTATCTATTACTAAATAGTTTTGTGAAGACTGCTTTATATGGTGCAGTTTGAGATGTGATATTCTAGCACTTTTACCTTTGTCTTCTTTACTATTGTCATTTTACTATTTCCTTTAATTTTTCTCTAGATGAATGTCATTTATTTTTTCTTTGTACTGTTTTTTTTTTTTTACCTTGCCTTTTGTTCCTCTAGATGAATTTTGATTTTTTTTTTCCTTAGCTCTATAATTTTTGGTAACTTCATTGTTAGGGCATTGAATAAGGAATTTGACATTGTACAATAGTTTTTTTGTTTTTAATTTTCAACAAGGAACTTTTTTTTAATTAAAACTTTATTTGCAAAGCATATGCATAGGTAATTCTGCAACATTGACCCCTTACAAAGCTCTCCGTTACAAATTTCAACCGCCCTAGTCTCCACCCTTCCCCTAGATGACAGGAAATCCACTACATGTTAATTATGTTAAAATACATGACAAATTGAATATATGTATACATATTTCCACACTTATTGTTGTGCAAGAAAAATCGTATCTACAAGAAAAAAGATCTGAGAAAGAAAACACAATGCAAACAAACATCAATAGAGAGTATGAAAATGTTATGTTGTGGTCCACATTTCACATCCCTCTTTCTGGGTGTATATGGCCTTCTTCACTGAACAATTGGAACTGGTCTGAAACATTTCATTGTTGAAGAGAGCCCATGTCCATCAGAATTAATCATCATATAGTATTGTTGTTGCCGTGTATAATGATCTGGTTCTGCTCATTTCACTCAGCATCAGTCCATGCAAGTCTTTCCAGGCCTCTCTGAAATCATCCTGCTGGTCATTTCTTACAGAACAATAATATTCCATAATATTCATATACCGTAATTTGTTCAGCCATTTGATAGGCATCCATTCAGTTTTCAGTTTCTAGCCACTACAAAAAGGGCTGCCACAAACATTCTTGCACATGTGGGTCCCTTTCCTTCCTTTAAGATCTCTTTGGGATATAAACCCAATAGAAACACTGCTGGGTAAAAGTTTGATAACTTTTTGAGCACGGTTCCAAATTGCTCTCCAGAATGGCTGGATCCATTCACAGTTTCACCAAACTGCTAGGGAAAAAAATTGCAGAAACTTAGCCATAGGCCAACATGTCAAACATTCCATAATGTCAAAATGGATACGTGATTTAGACATAAAGGGTAAAAGATGGAAAAAAAAATTACCTGTGAAATCTATGGGTAATAGAAAAGTTGATGAATCAAGTGAGGATCACAGTGTATGAGTGTCCCAGTTTTCCCACATCCCTGCCAACATTTGTCATTATCATTTCCTGTCATTTTAGCCAATCTGACAGGTGTGTAGTGGTACCTCAGAGTTGTCTTAATTTGCATTTCTCTGATCAATAGTGATTTCGAGCACCTTTTCATATGACTAGAAATAATTTTAATTTCATCATCTGAAAATTGTCTGCTCATATCCTTTGACCATTTGTCGATTGGAGAGTGGCTTGAATTCTTATAAATGTGAGACAATTCTCTATGTATTTTAGAAATGAGAACCCTTAAATGTAAAGATGATTTCCCAATTTATTGCTTCCTTCCTAATCTTGTTTGCATTAGTTTTGTTTGTACAAAAACTTTTTAACTTAATATAGTCAAAATTATCTATCTGGTCTTTCCGGTTCTTCTTTGGACATAAATTTATTCCATCTCCACAGGTCTGAGAGGTAAACTATATTATGTTCCTCTAATTTACTTATAATATCACTCTTTATATCCAAATCATGAACCCATTTAGATCTTATCTTGGTATGTGGTATTGGGTGTGAGTCAAGCCCCAATTTCTTCCACAGTAGTTTCCAATTTTCCCAGCAATTTTTGTCAAATAGTGAGTACTTATCCCAGAAGATGGGGTCTTTGGGTTTATCAAACACTAAATTGTCAAAGTTATTGCCTAGTTTGTCCTGTGATTCTATCCTATGCCACTGATCGACTACTCTATTTCTTAGTCAGTACCAAATGGTTTTGATGACCGCTGATTTATAATACAGTTTTAGATCTGGTACAGCAAGGCCACCTTCAACCGCCTTTTTTTTTTTTTTTTTTGATTAATTCCCTTGAAATTCTTGATCTTTTGTTCTTCCAAATGAACTTTGCTACAATTTTTTCTAGATCTGTAAAATAATTTCTTGGGAGTTTGATTGGTATGGTACTAAATAAGTAAATTAGTTTGGGTAGTATTGTCATTTTTATTATATTCACTCGGCCTACCCATGAGCACTTGATGTTTTTCCACTTGACTAGGTCTGACTTTATTTGTGTGGAAAGTGTTTTGACAGTTTTTATTATATTGGCTTGACTTACCCATGAGCAAAAATTATTTTTCAAAAATTTTAGGTCTATTTTAATATCTGTAAAGAATATTTTATACTTATTTTCATAAAGTGTGCATCTTAGAAGATATAATTTCTTAGAGTTTTTATCCAGTATTTCTTTTGCATGAATTTTTCTGTTTCTTTTGGCTGAGTTTTGGTGGTAATATACAGAAATGCTGATGAATTATTTGAGTTTGTTTTATACTCAGCTATTTTTTGTGAAATTATTGTTTTAGTAAACTTTTTAGTTGAAACTATTAGGCTCTTTAGCATGTTATTTGCAAAAAGCAGTTTTGTTTCCAGTTTGCTTATGTTCCTTCATTTTTTTTTTTCTTCTTGATATGATAATGGACATCTTGTCTTAACCATGGTATTATTGGAAAGACTTGATCTCATTGCATATAATTCTGATACTTGATTTTGAATAGATATAATTTACCATATTAAAGAAATGTCCATTCATCCCTTAGGCTTTCTAAAAAGAAAAACTGTGTTGTATTTTATTGAAGATTTTTTCTTCCGTTGATAACATCAAATGATTTTTATTTTTCTAAGTATTAATATGTTCTATGGGGCAGTTAGGTGGCACATTGAATAGAGTAATGAGTCTGAAGTCAGATCCATCTTTGGGAGTTCAAATCTGGACTTAGACACTTAATAGCTCTGCTGTGATCTTGGGCAAGTCACTTAATCCTATTTGTTAAATGACCTGGAAAAGTAAATGGCAAATCATTTCATTATGTCTGCCAAGAAAATTTAAAAAGATGTAATAAAGAATCAGACATGACTGAAATTACTGTTATAGTTTTTTCCAAATTGAACTAATCTTGACATATATCTAATCAGGTGTTAGTTTATTGTCTTTTTTGGTATATTAACTATAGCCTCTTAGCCAATATTTTATTTAATATTTTTGTGATGTTTGTTAGAGATATTGGTTGATATTTATTTCTTGGATATTTATCAGGGATATTGGACTATTTTCTTTCCTTTTTCTCTCCTAGTTTTAGATATCAGGACCATATTGTGTCAGAGAAGGAATTTGGTAGGAAACTTTCTTTTCAAAAAATTTTCCCCAGTTTATTTAATATTGTAGTTGTTATTTGAAAGTTTGATAGCATTTCCTTGTAAGTCATCTGATCTTTGAGTTTATTTTTTTGGGAGTTCATTCATAGCTTATTCAATTTCTTTTTCTGAGATTGGATTATTTAAATTCTCTCTCTTTTTCAGTTAATTTGATTATTTCATGTTTTTGTTTTTTATTTAGGATGTTTCCCAACAGGCTCTAAAATAGATTCTAATGATATCTTTTATTTCTTCATAATTTCTTGAGAATTCTCCATTTCAGTTTTCAGTACTTGTAATTTGATATCTTACTTTTAAAAATGAAATTAACTAATAAATTGTCTTTTTTTATTAGTCTTTTAAAAACAGCTCCTAGTTGTATTTATTAGGTAATTTTTTTTGCTTTGGCTTCTATCAATTTATTTTTTGATTTTTCAGAATTTTTATTTTAATATTTGGATTTTTTTAATGTGTTTCTGGTTTTTTGCTTGCATGCACAATTGCTTTTTTTTCTCTTTTGTTAATGACAGTGTTTGGAGACATAAATTGTCACCTAAGGCCTGCTTTATCTGTTTACTCCAGATTTTGATAGAACATCTCGTTGTTGTTATTATCTTTAATGACATTATTTATTATTGTTCTGATGAGCTCTTTAATCAGTGAATTCATGAGGACTAAATTATTTTTTCTTCAATTAGTTTTTAATTATTTTTTGACTCATTATTTAAAATATCATTACCTTGTTTCTGTTTTATGGTGTCTTGTGTATAGTTCCATTATTAATTCCTATGTTTATTGCAGTCTGGTTGATAGAAGTTTTTCATTTCTGCTTTTTTACATTTGTTTATCCTTCTTTTATTGTCAGTCAGTAAACATTTATTAAGTATCTTTTATCTACCAGGCACCCACACAAAACACACACACAAATAAGCTATATATGGGACAAATAAGAAATAATAAAGAGAGGGAGTCAGTAGTATTAAGAATCGTTGGGAAAGGTTCCCTGCAGAAGATGGGATTTTATTTGGAACTTAAAAAAATCTATTAGGCAGAGATAAAATGAGAAGTGTCTTTCATTCATGGGCCATAGCCAAAGAAAATGTCTAGAGCTGTGTTGCAGCTGTCTTTTTTTTTTTTTTTTTTAAATGAAAGCTTTTTATTTGTATAACATATGTGTGGGTAGTTCCTCAACATTGATCTTTACAAAGCTTTCCATTACAAATTTTCCCCCTAGTCTCCTCCCCTCCCCTAGATGGCAGGAAGTCCACTACATGTTAGTTATATTAAAATACTTGAGAAGTCGAATATATGTATACATATTTCCATACTTATCTTGCTGTGCAAGAACAATCATATCTACATGAACAAAAAAAAAAATCTGAGAAAGGAAACCCAATGCAAGCAAACATCAATAGAGGGCATGAAAATGTTATGATGTGGTCCACATTTCATATCCC
>JAJPUD010019843.1:0-25790 GCA_023553655.1 Myrmecobius fasciatus
CACACACACACACACACACATCCATCCCGGGGGTGCACCCCCACCCAGAGAACTATGCACATTTCTTGTACAACTCACCCTTCTCACTTTCATCTATTACTGTCTTCTCTCACACAACCACACACAACACTGACACCCACACTACACTCTCAACTGCTTATACTCACAGCTCTAGAGAGATTCTGGAAAGTGACTCAGATTTCCAGAGAAAAAACACTTCCCATCCCCAGTGAGCCCCCTCCTTTCAGCCATCTCTCCTCTTCTGTTGGGAGGGGAAGAAACCAAATGATTTCAGATGCAAAGGGAGGAAAGCCTCTTTTTTTTTTTTTTTAAATAAAGAAATCTCAGCAGGAAGAATGATTCACCCATCTGGAAACTATGACAGCAAACTGGACAGATACAGACCAACACAAGAAAAAGCCTGCCAATGTGACAGAAGGCCACGTAAGGGAGGAAAAGTTTCACCATCTCCTCTTCTCCCTGTTATTTTTCAATTTCACAAGAAAGATATTCGGCTTTTTTTCTTCTTCCCAGAAGGAATCTCATTAGAAGCAATCGGGAATTTAGACATCATGTAGTCCAACTACCTCATTTTATAGATGACAAAGCTGAGGCTCAGATACTTTCCTTAAAGAAAATGGCTGAACTGAGATTTGAAATAAGATTGTCTGAATCTAGGCCCAGTATTCTTTTTCACTATATGTTGCCTCTCAAAGATTACTTAGCAAATGATGGCTGCATTCCACTCATCGCTGGGTTATGGACCCAGCATGTTCCTCTGAGTCACTCTAAATTACGGAGGAAATAAAGGATGTCCTCCTGGATCCCAGAGGTAGACAGCTATAAAACCCAATAATCCCTTTGTTTTCCCTGGCATAAACCACTGCCCATGTAGAATGGTGTCACAGAGTGAGAAGGAAGTGAGAGTAACCTCTCCTGAAAGAGGGGGATCAGGGATTCTCTATCATCCTGGGCTTTAGTAATCTCTCCTCCAAAGCCTTCTTGGCTTTTCCATACAGTTCTTTCACGTGGTCTGTCCCTGTAGTCTCGGGTGGGATGGCCTGGTCCCAGACAGACACCTAGCCTTCTAGGTTGTTCTGCAGGCTTCCATCCCGTGCTCTGAGTAGAAAGATCAAGGCAAGAGGTGCTAAGCCTCCAAAAGGGTGGAGGGAGAATTAGGAGTTTCTCAGCACTTTTATTTATATTCTCTTCCCTCATTATGATAGGACAAAATTGACATCTCCTTCTGTCTCCTCCTTCCATAGGACGTGCCTGCCTGAGGAGCCTGTCACTGCCATCGCTGCTGGGCATGATGCCCAGGATGAGGGCATTGTCCAGTCAGCAATGGAGAAGCCTCTTCCTTCCAAAAGGGATGGCTGAGGTACCTGCTGGAGGCTTGGATTAGAAAACAGTGCCTGAAAAAGGCAGTATGATAAAGAAAAAAAAGTGATGGACTTAAAATCCGGTGATCTGGATTCAAATCCTCCTTTAGACACTAGCAGTATGACTATAGGTAAATTTATTTACTTTTTCAGAACTTTGGTTTGCTTACATGTAAAATGGGGATGATAAATACTTCTACTACCTCCCTCACAGGGTTGTCATAAGCAAAATGCATTGAATCCTAAAGCACTTAGAAATTTTAATTACTATTATTATTTTCTACATAAACATATGGGTCCTTTATATTATCTACACATTCATTCACAGACAAGTAGATGAACAACTAAGCACATCAATAGATTAGGTAATATACATAAATGTATATTTAGGTAAGAATGTACTAAAATGCATACTCTGCCTAAAAGTGACCAGAAGATGTCCAAATATCACAGAAGGTCAGAACTCAAAGGAATGTATTAAGTCACGTATATGGTTCCCAGAGAGGCAGAAGATATATGTTTAAGTCCTGCCTCTGACTATGTGATCATGGATGAATTATTTAACTTCTCAGCACTTCTACTCAATTCTCTAAGACTAGAATTTTCAGATGAGTTGCTGATTTGCATCAGTGGATAGAGTTTCCATACAAGAAGTTCCCCACACTGATATATTACACCCTGGAGCAAGAAAAAAATATGTATGTACATGTTTGTATGTATGGAAGTACGTATGTGAGACAGCTACATGGTCCAGTGGTTAGAATACTGGGCTTGGAGTCAGCAGTTCAAATCCAGCCTTTAACATAGAATAACCCTGCACAAGTCACTTAACCCCTATTTGCCTCAGTTCTTCATTTGTAAAATAGGGACATACTGGAGAAGGAAATGGCAAACCATTCCAGTATCTTTACCAAGAAACCTCATGGACAAAAGTCCTCGGGGTCGAATAGAGCCAGGAAATGACTGAACAACAACAACAACAACAATGTATATATGTATGTATATGTAAATATACATATATAATATAGCAAATAAAGAGAAGTCCTAAAATATGTGCAGATAAACACATGGTTATGCAAGCAGAGAGATGATGATCCCCAATCTCACACAGATGCACACATACTGAGATCTGTAAACACATACTAAAATACACAAATACATAGAGATACCACATGTACATCTGAGCCACTTAGTCTCCAGGGAGATGCACTCTGAAGAATGTCCGGAGCTGGGCCAGCAATAAGGGGCTGGGAATGAGGGGAGGATGAGGGGGCTGGTGCCTTGCTCTAGAGATGAAACAAGGCGAACCCTCAGCTCCCAAGCCCCAGGGAGGGGGAGGAGACAGGATGTAGAACACCGGCTCCTTTGTGTGTCCCTGCACACCCCCCAACTTGCTCCCCAGACTGCCAAACCCCTAAGAAATAGTGAGTCCAGACAAGGAGGCTGGGAGGGGAATGGCCTTCAAGGGAAAGGGGACTAGGAGCACAGGGTTTGTCCCTATCCTTCTGTAAGACCCAAGAGGGAGAAGAGGACAAGGGAAAGGATAGTGGAGACACATGGTGGCTCTAGGAAAAGAAGGAGCTATTAGGAGCACAGGAAATTCTTAGGGACAATCCAGCATTGGTTCCAGACCCTTCTACTACTCAGCAAGTTAATGAGAACATCATATAGACTGTGTCCTTGTGGAGGAGAAGCATTTGGTGTCCCTCAGTTCTTTGATAACACTCTTAGCACATATGTACATGTATGTTCATATGCATGCATGTGACACCAACAGTAGGGGAAAACTAGAGCTGGGCCATCATTAGTGATTTCTTGAATTTCTGCTTCAGCTCCTTATTTTATTGCTACTCCAAACCCTGTTCTATCACTAGTTTCTTCACTAAGGGCAGGAGAAGAAACCCTGCCTAGAAATAACCAGAGGGAGATGTCCAAAAATCAAAGAATGTCGGGACTGAAAGGGAAATATTAAAATACATCTATTCCAACTCCTCATCTGACAGATGAGGAAACTGAGGCACAGCAAGGAAATGGTTTGTCCAAGGTCACACAGGCATTAATGACAGCACTTTAATTCAAAAACATCTTTTCTGATTCTAAACCCAGAGTTATTTCCATTGCACTATATCACCTGCTTTACTTGAAAACCTTAATGCTCAGCACCTGCCCTGAAGTCAAGAGGACTTGAGTTCAAATATGGCTTCAGACACTTAATACGTCCTAGCTGTGTGACCCTGGGCAAGTCACTTAACCCTAACTGACTCAACAACAACAACAACAAAAAAGAAAAAGAAAAAAAAAAGAAAAGAAAGAAAAGAAAAAACCTTAATGCTCCCCCAAAGTCAGTCAGATAATCATAAAGCAAGAATAGGTTGATTCATCTTCAGCACAGATAGGAGAAAAAGACTGAGGAAGAGGCATCAAAATCACCTGTACCAACAAATGAGAAAGGAGGCTAGAAAGGGTGGAGGAAAGGAACTGCTGATATCAGCAGGGCATCAACTTCTGATATCAATGAATCAATCAAACCATCAATCACACAGCATTTGTTAATTACCTAAAATGTACCAGGCAAAAGTAAAAGTCTCTGCCTTCTATAACAATAACCCACATTTACTTATGTAAATCTTTCTATAAATCACTTTGTGAGATAAGGAATGCAAGTATTATTACTTCCTTTTACAGATGGGAAAACTGAGCCCCAGGGAGCTAGATTTATCCAAGCCATAGCTGGTAAGTGTCAGAATCAGAATTCAAATACAAAGCTTCTGACTTTACATAAAGCACATTGACTCCTAACGGAAGGGAAGGGTGGACCAAAGGTCCCAAAAGGATCAGAAGGAGGGTCAGAAACCGAAGAAAGGGGAAAACGGTGAAAAGGGCATAAAAGGATGCCTTCTACATCATCTCCACTGGACACTGAGAGAACTTAGATGTTTTTGTCATTCCAGCCTTTCCTCTATAGTCTGACTTGGTTTTGAGTCCCTATCCCCACCCACAACTCCCCCTTAACCTGCCCTTTTTCCTCCCATGTCAGCCAAAGGGAAGAAATGAGACTGGATTCCCTGTTTCCACAGCAACCAAAACCGGTTTCATAACAACAGAATCAAGGAAAAATCCTTGCCCACTCTGGTAACTATAGAAATCAGGGGCCGAGTTTTCAGGGTTACCAAACATTTTATTCTGCTATGGATACTCTAATTGCTATAGGAAAAAGTGAAAATGGTACTGGTCCCCATGGCAACCAGGATGCTACTATTGGTTCTATGATACTGTTACAAGATGGAAAACTATCTCCTTCCTTTCCCTTGTTTTGATAATGGGTGCCGCCAAACTCTGCTCCTGCTTCAACAGGAGATCTTATCCTTTCCTTTACTATCCACAGAGGGATGCCCAGAAGCCCAGGCTCTGGGAGAACAGCTCCCAGTGGTGCCGAGTTCCTTCTTATTCTCACATAAACACCATCATTGTTCCCATGCCTAGTTGCTCCAGCTGATGCCTTTTGCAGCTGTCACGCCACCTTCTCTAGTGCCCTTTGACAACTAATGATGTAACTCCACCCTTTGCCAAGGGCCGTGGGATGACCAGGAGAAGACAGAAGGATGAAGAGTGGGAATGACTTGGAGTTAGAGAATCTGGGTCCTAGTCCTGGTTCTATTCACCAGCTATGTGACCTTATACATATAATTACAGTGGGACTTTTAGCATGGTATAGTAGATAGAATACTGGACTTGAATTCAGAAAGGATCCTTGAATCCTACCTCTAACAATTAATGTGACCTGAACCTTAAATTTCATTTTCCTAATGTGTAAAAGAGCCTATTTTATAAGGTTGTTGTGAGATACAAATGAAATAATACATGTAGAACACTTTGCAAAATTCAAAGTTCTATACAAATGCCAGCTATTAGTATTACTATTATCACATAAGACTTGTTAAGTAAGGTCAGATGAGAATGCACATGAGAGCACTTTGTAATCTCGAAGATGCTGATACAATCCCAGATGTTGTTATCTCTACTATCACTGTTATTATTAGAAGAGAAGGGAGATTAATAATAAGCAGAGAAACTGAGGTCAGAAGTAGGTAGAGGGTTCTCCTTCTCCAATCTTGGATATTTCTTCCAGTGTGATAGGGCTTTGTACATATACACAGACCACTCTTAAACATTCCTCCAATAAACCCCATGGCCCCACATATTTCCATGACAACACTAAGATTAGGATTTTACTGAGCCTCAATCTTATTAGAATTTACCTTTTAGCCCCCTGCCCTCATCCCTTCTCAATCAATCAATTGATCAGTCAGCAGATTGGGTCTGTCCAGAGCCTTACCCTGGGTGAGGCGAGTGGGCTGGTGGATGGGGAGCCCATCAATGGTGCACGCATTGCCACAGGGATACAGGGTGAGGGTCCCTCGTAGGTTCTCAATGTAGCAGTGCTCAGGTGCCAGGCCAGGACCCTGGAGTGAGATATCCTTGGCAGCAGAGCCAATCACTGTCCTTCCTAGGGGAAGAGGAAGAGAGTTAGTGGTGTTTGCCCGAGGATAGGCAGGAAATAGCAAAGAGCCTCAGAAGCCATACTCAGTGCCTCTCCCTGGCTTCCTACTCTAAAAAGGAAGAGAAGCAATAGTCGAAGGAAAGACACCTACACCTTCCCTAATCTCCCCCCCATTTTTGTTGGGCCCCTTTGGCCCAGTAGTAAGCATCCTCAGAAGAACAGAGGATATCCTGGATTAGGGAAAGAGATGGAGTTCTAGACACAAGCACCATAAAAAGCAGCACAGGCTCAATCTAGGGCCTGGGGAAGATGTAGAAACACAGCTCTCCCTTTGGACTCCTCTCCATTTTCCTTCCCCCAACCCCTCCCCGACCTGGGCTAGCTCTTACTAGACCCCTCACTCTCCCTTCCAAAGAGGCCCCAGCCCTTCTGCACTTCTTTGAACAATCTCTTCCTTTATTTTGTTCTTCCTTTCTTTACCTAGCTGTCTCTGTTCTTCTACCTTGCTCCTCCTGCTCTCTGTGACTCCCCTCCCTCCCTCTCTCTTCATTTGCTTGCTCTTCAGACCCAAAGTCTCCCCCTCACCGCTTCAGCACACCTACACCGCCTCCCTACACCCCACCCCTAGCAGAGCCCCTGGGGCTGGTATTTGGAGAATGCTGGGAATGTAGGATCACCCAGGCAACAAGTACAGCTCAGGAAGGAGAGAGAAGGAGGAAGAGAGAAGAAAGGAAGGACAGAGCTACAGGACAAGAGATGCTCTGTCAGGGCCTCTTCTCACCCTGTTTACACATTCTCTTTGGAGACCCTAAGATAGGGTCCTTCCTCCCTTCCCCTCCTCTGATCTTCCATCCTTCCAGCCTCTTAAGTCCAAGGCTGTTAACCAACAACCAATGAGTCCTTGACTTTGCTTTATTTCTACATCCTAATTTGGTTTTTAATCTTAAGCATTGGAGAACTAGATTATCTCTGTCAGAGGACGGGTGGTTGGGGATAAGAGGAGTAGAAAGGGAGAGGGAATCAGGAGAAGAGAAGATCTGGGGGAGGGGGGAGGGGATGCATCCTGCCATGTTTCCCAGCAGGGTATGGGAGGGGGAGATGCACCACTACAATATTCTTCATTTCTTAATGATGGGAAAGGTACCTATTTTCCTACAGAGGCTCTTGGACCTTGAAACAGTTGTGATTACAAGGTTGAGGTGGTTTGTGGGATCACCTGGCACAGATGCTTTCCCTGACTCACCTTCCTCCAAGGGCAGGAGGGTGATGGCAGTGCTCAGTCTCCCACTGCCCAGGCTCACCAGATGTGGCTTGTCCGTCTGAACCTTCAGCCCTTTGCCAGTCTCGATTAAATCCAGGGGCCCATTCTGGGAGGAAGGAGCACCATCAGCACAACAAAGAATTGAGATACCAAACCTCAGTCTGAGTTCTTACTTGCCTGGCCTAGCTACCCTTTAATACCCAAATAACATTCTCCTCAGACTCCTCCCTCCCTCTCTCTCCTACAGTCTGATCCATCTCTTTGTATTAGCTGACCATTCTCCTCTTTGTTCAGTAAAATAGAGGTAAGTGGGAAGTCAGACAGCGGAGGTGGGAGAGATTAGGATCGAGAAAAGCCCCAGGGAAGGTTGGAACAGGCCTAGTTCTAGACCAATTGCTTCTAAAAGAGTACACAAAGACTTTGGAATCATGGGAGTCAGACCTTTGAGTCCCAGGTCTTTGACATCTATGCAATTTCTTGGGCAAGTTACTTATACTTTAATCAATCAATCTATTTCTATTATGGAGCAACAAGGTGATGCACTGGATAGCCTTGGGGTCAGGAGGACCTGAATTCAAATCCAGCTGTGTGATCCCATTTGACTAAAAAAAAAAAAAAAAAGTATTAAGTGACCTCTATATGCCTGGTTCTGTGCTAGGCTCACAAAAACAAATGAAGCAGTCTCTGACTTCAAGGAGCAGGCTGCATTGAAGATGATTTAGAGAGACAGGGGACTACCTGATAACTACCTACCCTATCATGTCATGGTAAGAATCAAATGAGATGATTTATGTAAACTTTATAGTGCTATGTAAATTTAGTTATGTTGCTTCTCAGTCATACCTGACACACAAATTTAGTTAACTATCATTTTTCAGCTGTATGTGATTCTTTGAGGTTTTTTTTTGGGCAAAGCTACTAGAGTAGTTTGCCATTTCCTTCTCCAGTTTATTTTATAGATGGAGAACTAAGATGAGTTAAGTGACTTGCCCAGGATCATATGGCTAATAAGTGTCTGAGGATGGGTTTGACAACAGGAAGATGAGTCTCCCTGATTCCAGGTTTAGCCCTCTAATCACTGTACCACTTAGCTGCTCCATAGAAATTTGAGCTTGCATTATATCAGTTTTAGCTACTCTTTTCTGCCTGTGAGAAAAGTGCTTTGCAAACTCTAATGTGCTATATCAAATGAGTTATTAATACTATATTATTAAATTACCATATTATCTGCACTTAGGAGTAATGGTAGAGTAGTGAACAAAGGGCTAGCCTCAGACTGAGGAAAACCTGGGTTACAGTCCAGCTTCTGGGAAATTCCCTCTGTACTGATATGTGGGTACCTGTTATCTCTTCCTTCTTCTGGAAGTCAGAGACCGAGTCATCATTGTTATGTCTTTGGGTCACCAGAGCCTAACAGAGGGTCTAGCACATAGAAGGCACTTAATAAATGTTCACTGGTACTTGCTATGAGACTTAAGTATCTCAGGCCTCTAAGCAATAACACTACAAAATGAAGAACAATGTCTGCATTGGTAAAGAAAGTTCCTCTAGGTCTAGTCTTAGGACATTATAAATTCTTTGCGGATAGGTGCTGTTAGTTTCTTTGTATGTCCAGTGACTTGTGTATAGTAGATATTTAATAAACATTTACTGACTTAACTAAAAACTTACTAAAGTGGGACCAGACAAGAATATCAGGATAAATGTGAGAAGTGGAGGGAGACGAGAGGAAGAAAAGGTATACATAGCACACTTCTTCCAACGGTTCTAAGTACACTTTGGAAGTGAGTTCCAAGTCTTTTCTGGGGATATTCTATGGGTGAACCACTTAATCAGATTAGACTGAAGAGCAAGGTCTTAATAGGATTTTTGAGGCTTGGGGTTAAGAAGGCAGATTCACTGTTTATCTCTCTTCCAACTTTAACCAAGAGCCCTTTCTTTCCAATACAGAGATCTGGTGGGTACAAAAGCAGACCTCAATCCTTGCAAACTGCCAGTCTACCTACCCCAGTCTTTACTTCTGCCCCAAAATCCCACCTAGTAACAACTCACCTGGACTCTGGCTTGGATCTTGCGCCCAGAGCTTGCTGTATTTCTGTTGAAAGCATCCATAGCCCTGTTTTTCCAGAATTCTAGGGCATAGAAAAGGGGAGGTTAGGCTGAAAGTGCCAGTGGGTATAGTATGGACAAGATTTGTGCCCAACATCAGGCAAGGGACTCAGAACATGGGAGACACTCCAGAAGCTACTCCTTGTGTCTTGTAGAAAAAGCAGATGCAAACAAAGAGAAGCCCAGAGGAAAAGAATACAGTAATACTGCCAATTCCTTCAGTTATAGATCATAGCTACCCCTAGGCTAAGTCTTCTGCGTACCTATGTAGTCAGAAAGACTCATTTTCCCTGAGTTCAAATCTGGCCTCATTTACTTATTACTAGGCTATGTGACTCTGGACAAGTCATTTATCCTGTATGCCTCAGTTTGCTCATCTATAAAATGAGGTGGAGAAGGAAACAGCCAATCACTCCAGTATCTTAGCCAAGAAAACCCCAAATGGAGTCACAGTGAATCAGATACAACTGAACAACAACAATGAGTATGTAGAAGGCTGGATCTTCCTGGGAACTGTACCTTTCTGAGAAGAGGAACCTTTAGAACCTCATTCCAAATACACTGATAGCTGGAGGACACACAGGTGAGTAGAACAGCTAAAGCTGTGGCAGGAAGGGAAGCTCTCCTCAGCTCCCTCTCCTAACCCCTCCTTCTTTCTCCCTTTGTTTCCTCTCCCTGGGGTCTCGGGAGGATCTATTTTCTTAAAGGGGACACAACAGCAACAACTAGTTTTCCCTGATAATTCATAAACATATTCCTGTCTCAGGTCCTACAATCTATTCTCTCCCCCAAAAAAATTTATTAAAAAAAAAAGTTCCCCACTGTTACACCCAATCCTTTCAACTTTTCCCCCACTCCCAACAACAAAACTCAGTGGGAAGATACTGGGATTATTGTGACCAAATATATAAACTGTCTGGGTGACATGGGAGCCACATAGGCATACTGGGGAGATGAAGGCTAAGTTTCCAGTACACAGCCATTCACCATACTCTATCCTCTCCAGGATAAAATATACATGCTTTCCTCTTCCATACACATATTTATCAGGGACCAGAACTTTGTACACATATATGTGCTGATGGCACACACATATATCTGTACTTACTTGCATGTTCCGTACACAACCTCACAATGAAAAAAAAAAGCCATTTGATGATACTGAGAAAAGTTAAGAGGTGGTAGAGAGAGGAAGGGGAAGTTGGGGAACCAGATCCGTGCCTCTAGCTGCCTTTCTCTTCTAGTCAACAATCAGCCAATTTGGAGAGGAAGCAGCAGTGGAAGCCAGGAGGAGCTCAGCCTCAGACTCTGGCATGGGGGCTGAAAAGGCTAAGCCATGGGTGTTGCTAATTTTACCCTCCTGGCTCCCACCCTTCCGGGCTTGGACTGCAACGTCACCATTTCCACCCAAGCTGGAGAGAGTCTGGAACTGGCCTGAGGACCCACCCCTGAACTAAATAGCAAGAGAGACCATGTATACAAAGTTCAGGCAGGCTGGGCACAAAACTAGGATGCTAGCCAATTGACCAGTTTCTGGGGACTCAGGGCGCTGCTGCTCCCTCTCTCTCGAAACTGATATCAATTCAAAGCATAGCTTCTGCCTCCGGCAGCTCCGAGTAATTTTAAATCCTCAATTATTCTCTGTGAGAGTCCCTGTTGTGTGTATAGGTGGAGGAAGGGGGCACTTCCCCCCTCCCCAAAAAAAAAGCCTGGAGAGACTGTGTGCAAGTAGGGTAGAAGGGAGGAAAATTAAAGGTAAAGAGAGGTGAATGGAAGAGGTTTCATCAAAGAGATGCTAATGATGATGGAGAAAGATAAGGAGAGAGGAAAGAGATAAAGAGAAGCTTAATGGAAAGAGAGATAAGAAGTGACAGAGTACAGAGACAGAAGATTAGGTAGAGAGAAGGGGGGAATTTGGAAGATGTAATACTGTGACTCAGAGGCAGATGAGATCCTGAAACATGGAATTCCCTCAAAGTAGGAAGAGAAACTAGATGAACTGGACCCCTTACCATAACAGAGTTTTTCTCTTCACTCCAAAGTAACTTCACTAGACTTCTCTCCAGGCCCCCCATCTACCCTTTCTGGGGGCTTTAGCCAGAGGAACCCTAGAGTGCCACCTGCTGGCTGGCTCCCCCTTAGGCAGGAGACACAGTTCCAGACCCTGCCCATAAAGTCCAGCTGGAGCACCGAGAGCTGTAATTACCCGCCCCACCCCTCCTTCTAAGGCCTTTCTGGGAAGTACAGCTAAGTCCCACAGCCAAAAAAAGGACCTTGCGGTGTAACCCCAGCTCTGTGTGAGTGAGGATATGTGTGTGTTGGGGGGGAGGGAAGGGAAGGACCTGTGCCCATAGCTGCTTCTCACCCCTATATCAGGTACCTCTGGGGAGAACCCTATGTACCTCACCTTGACCCACAAATTCCCGACACAGGCACTCTCTGGGCTCAGGTTAGCTATGATTTGTTTCTATTATCAGATGTTAACATGGAGAATAAGAGGCACCTTGTGACCTTCATGAACCCTAAAATAAGAGCACAAGCAGACTTCACCTGCAAATCCTGAACTGGTTCCAATGGCCTCAATAATTTAAAAAAAACCCAGCAGACTAGGATAGGGTACCAAAATACAGGCATATGTAGGTATCAGTTGGCAACTCCAGAGGCCATCTTTGAGAGTTCTGATTAAGATCCCAGGTTTCTCCCAATATATATATGTAAGCTTGCCTCCCTGCCCCTTCTCCTCCAGTCAGGGTCCCCAATCAGGGAAGAAGGGGCTCTCCAAAAAGGTGATCCAACCCAGTCTTAATTCCTTGAGTTCCCCAGGCTCTTGTTTGGCATTTTTCTACCCTCTCCAATAGAAAGTGGAAGGGTTTGTTGGGGGGGAGGAAGAACAAAATGGAAATCGGATTTAAGAAGGTCAAACATTAATTTTTTTTAAAAAAAGGATAGGTTCTCAGAGGTCAGTGATGTAAATCAAACACAAAGGTTAATTAAAAAAAAAAAAAGAAAAAAGAAAAAGAAAAGAAAAAAAAAAGAAGCCCATAGCGGGAGAGGCCAGAATCCGGGAGAGACTCAGGCGGTTTTCCCTCATTGTTTCTTGGGGTCAGGATAGCCAGACTCGGATGTCTGCTTCCTGAGGGACCCCATGGCCTGCTTTGCTCTCCAAATTTCCCAATCTTCCCTTGGTGGCCTTTCAGCCCTTTACCTGTCCCCGAGGCAAGTAACTCCCGCTCTGGCCCGGATCGCCGCAGGGCAAGCCAAACTGCTGGACTAATTTGCTCTCCAGCCAGCCTGGGGCCTGGCCAACGCCTCCTCTCCGTCCCTGCCGCGCACATCCGCTCCCCAGGCCAAAGACCAGCCCAGGAGTGGGAGGAAGGAGTCTAGAGGGGAAGGAAACTGAGGCCGGGGCTGGGGGTGGAGGAAAGCAAGTATCCGCCAGAAGGACACTGGACCGGAGTAAAAAGGAGAGCCTGGATGGGAAAGATGAGGCCCAGAAGGACTGTGTGGGAGATAGAGGGACAAGAGGGCAACAGGAACCGACAAAAAGAGGTTGGGGTTTTGAGAGCCAGTGAGGAGCAGCGGGGAGAAAACTGAGGTACATAGAAGAGGAAACAGGGAACTCGGTGTTTGAGAAACTGAGGCTGGAAGAGAGAAGAAATCTAAGAGGCTCAGGCAGGGGAGGTGCAAGGGAATCTTGAGCGGCGGCCAGTTTACTGCTGTCTTGGGTTGCTTGGTTGATTCAGGTTGCCTGAGCAGGAAGAGGAGACTGAACGTGCTCCCCAGGCCCGGACACCTGGTTTTGCTTCCCCAGCTCTCCCTCTCTTCGTCCGTCCCTCCCTTCTTCCTTTTTCCCCTCTCTCCTCTCTCATTCTGGGCTGGGGGCTGTGCAGTGTTTTTCCCCCTCCCCTTCCTAGCTCTGGCCCGGGACAAGGCGGCTGTGTTGGGACCTTAGCCACAGCCTGCCCCGCCCGTCCCGGCTTGCGGACAAGAGTCCTTTCTTCGGCTCGGCCCGGCTGGGTTGGGGAGAAGGCGCCGCTTGTTCGGCTGGGAAGCAGCCTGTACTGGCCCCTGCCCGGGAACTCAAGGGGAGGGGGCCAGGCTCCACGCCGGAGCCCGACTCCCTCCCCTGTAATGGCAAGAACACCGCCTTGGGCTGAGGCTGAAACGAGGTTAAGAGGGGCGATCTGTCTGTTTCTGCGGCCCCTGGGGTGCTAGATGTCTGTTACTGCTTGTGAGTTATATACTAGAGTGTTCGCGGCTGCCCCTCTCCCGCCCCCGCGGGCGATGAGTCAGTGCTAGCTAGCAGCCGGGACCGCTGAGCTAACCCGTCCAGAATGCGTGCCGGCCCGCCTACCTCCAGGTCGCCCACCTGAGTTCCCTCCACCCTGGTCCCCCACCCTTCTGTCCCAGTAATATCCCACGGGTGGGGACAAAGGAAGTCAAGTGAAGACCCTCGGCCCAACTTTATCCTGCTCACATCTTGTTCCTGGGAGTTTCATCTAGTCAGGGAAGCACCTCTAAAAGGCAGAAGACAACTTCTGATTCCCTCCCCGCCTCCCTCTCCATCCTTCAGAAAATCTTTGGCTCTCGTGACTTAGTCCGGTGCTTCCCCAATCCCAGGTAAGGTTCAGAATGGAATCAGAACCCAGGATTCAGCAGTCATGCTTGGTTAGAAAAAATCTTGAACCCCTAGGTCCCTACAGCTCTGGCTTCCGACTAACCCTAGTTTTAGGGCCGTCTGCAGGAAAACGTCCAGAAAACCAGAACTGTTTCCCAAATGACAGAAAAACGAAGTGTCCCGGGCCTTCCTTTGGAGTTTCGACCTGTAGTCAGCAGCCTCCACCCTAGCTCCCCAGCTCTTCCCTCTCCTCTTCCTGGACTCCGTTCTGGATAACTTGACTCAAGCCATCAGGCTCCAGGGTAAAGCCCTGGAGGAGTTTCCCTACTAAGTCTTCTCCCGATCCCCTGGGATTCCCGTATCCCCTTCAGCCCAATCATTGGCCGCGTAGGAGGGTGATGAGCCAGCTAGGAAAAAGAAGTGGCTTCCCCCCAATCTCGCCTCCTCTACTGCCTTCCCACACCCCAACTTCCTTTCCTAACCAGTCCCGGGGACCAAGCCTTAGGGTTGAGGCATCCCTTTCCGACTTCTGTCCCTTTCCTTTACGCCCACCTAGAAGCCAGAGTCCCCAGAACAAGAGATACCTCGGGTAAAATTGGGGGGCGAGAAGGCGGAGCCTTTTAGAGGTCCGGATACCCTCCAGGTGGGCTTCGGGGAGTGGGAGGTGGGAAGCAAAGGCTGCCTCTAGCAGGGTTGGCAGCAGCGGGTTTTCCCGACGCCAGGATGGGAAGAGTGGGCGCCTCCCTACATACGGATCAGGAAAACTTGGTTCTGGGTCAGGGGTAGCGGGGTGCAGTAAAAAGGCAATAATCCTTTTATCCCCTTCTCTGCCCCTAAGACTCCCTTCCTGAGCTACCTCCTGCATTAACCCAAGTCCCGACTTTTCGCCACTCCTTTCCAACTCCTCAAGTCTTAGATGGGATAAGATCCGAGGGGGGTATCCCTACCTGGGGGAGGGAGGGCTTCAGTGTCTTCCCTCGCCTTGGTCGCTTTGAGCTCCAGCTCCAGGACGCGGTTGTTTCTCTCCTGGAGCCCTGAGAGGAGGAGAGAATTCTGGGACCGCCCCCCAGGCGAGGACCCGCCCCCCATTTCAATCTCACTCCCCCCCACCTCAGGCCAGAAAAGCAGCCCTTGTTGTAGGCTTGGAGTCTGAAGCAACCCCCTCTTCCTGCAGCTGCACCTCCCTTCTGCTGTACAGCGTTCGCTTTGTTCCTCTCTGCAGCTGGGCTCCCTCTCCTGGGTCGGCCTCCCCCCAATTTCCCAGATCATTCTTTCCTTTAGATTTTAAATAAAGATGCATGGAGGGGTACATTCGAGGGTTTCAACCTGTCCCTCTCTCATTCCTGAATTTTTATATATTCTGTCCCTTCATAAATCACTTTATTTCCCCTCAAGACTTTTACTTGTCCCCATTATTCTCCTCAAACCGACTTCCAGTTCATCAGTAACCCCAGGATTCAGGTGTCCTTTGTCCCATTCTCACTCATCCAGTTCTGAGCAACCAAAACTGAGGGGTTGAGATGTGCCTCTTGCTGCAGCTCCACTCCAAACCTGCTAGATTTCAGTTGTAGCCCTGATTGGGGACTTGTAGCCCTGATTGGGGATGGGAGGGACATTGACTGCCTCAAGGTGCGTTGGGGGAGGCTTAGTGAGGAAAGGAAGTAGGACTGGAAACCCAAGAGCAGTGTAGAAACAGAACCTGGCTGGAGCTGTTAGCCTGGGAAACCCAATGCTAGCCTGAGACAGTAGATACTCAACTTCCTGTTGCAAGGTGACTGACGCATAGAGGAGGCTCTGGAAAGCTGTTTGTAATCAGGGGAAGACCCCTGGACCATGGGATTTTGTAAATTCTGTATTCCAAAATCGAGACCCCCAAAATGGAGGCAATTTGACTCAGAGTGCAAGGCAGACTTTGTCCTTTTGCTCAAGAACAGAAGGAAACCAAAATTTCTGAGACTCAGTTGCTGCTCCAGCAGTTCACCACCAGCACTACCCCCCTCAGGCCCGTCTCTTCAGAAGGAGGCTGGTTTGTTGGTCACTTATTAACAGGACCAATATCCAGCAGGGAGGCCCCCCCCCCAGGGCTTCATCTGACTAGAACTGGGTAGTATGGGAGTCATGTGGAGGAGGGAGGTTGGGAGTTCTTTTTACAACTTACCTGACCCCTACTTCTAGCCACTGGGCAAGCCAGTTGTGCCTTATGGGCAGAGCCTGTGTCCTGATACAGATAGTTTCCATGTAAGCTATACCATGTGAGCTGAAAGTTCTTTAAACTTTGGAGGATGGGCCTCTCCTTTCTAGCAGCCTTAAGGAAACCACTTAATCTCACTTCAGCAAAAAGCTGCTAGGAGGCTTTCAACTCCTAACCAGGGTGAGAGACCTATTTTTGTGATACAAAACAAATAAATACATATATACACAAATAAACAAATAAGGGCCTTCGTTTAAAAGGTCAAGTAATTGGAGAATAAGTATTAGACAGGGAGTCAAATCTCTTCTCAGACACTAAATGGTTATGTAACCTGGGTAAGCCACAACTTCTGTCTGCTTCAGTTTCCTTATCTGTAAGATAGGGATAATACTAGCACCACTTTCCAGGATTATTGGGATAAAATGAAATATTTATAAAGTGCTTTTACAAATCTTAAAATACCACATAATTGCTGGCTATTATTATTATACAGGGTCAAGAGGAACTAGAACATAGATTAGGGCCCTTCATGGGATCTTTTGTATATAGAATGGCCCAATTTCTCCCTGCTCCACCCTTTCTCTTAAGGCAGAAGCATCTCAAGGAGGAGTCTCCTCCAGCTGCTTCAGGGACAAATGAATTGGCACAGAAGCGGCTAAGGCTGGGGTTCAGGCAGGGCCAGCAGCAGGATCTCTTCTCCCTATCCTCCCACCCACTCTTGGTCTTGGGCGGACTGACCCCATGACAAAGGCTCTGTGCAATGTGCCTTCTCATCTCCCACAGGGGCCAGGCTCCAGGTTCCCACAGTTGCAGGGTCCAGAGGACTTGACACCCTCCCTTCCTCATGCTTATTCCCCACCCCAGCATCCACATCTGGAGCCCATCAAACCCTGTACTCTTACAGAGTTATGCAAGAAACTGCTTGATGGGGAGTGGTGGGGGTGGAGGGTGAGGAATAGCAAAAAACCGTTTTTTCCCGAGCAATTCAGACTTTCCAAAGCGGAAGCAGGGGGAGAGGGCAAGCGCTTGGAAGAGGACAGCTTGGCTTTTAGTGTTGGGAGTGGGTTTGTCAGTTTCCATACCAATTTTGCTCCTGCCTTGGCTTTTTCCCACTTCATGTTCCTTAAACCTCTTGTTATTCTAGCCTCAGAAAGATATGATTTCCATGGCTGAGGAGAGACCTTATAGACATATACAAAGATTTTTATCAAAAGCTTTTAATTCCCTGATCTTTTGGCATAGGTGCCATTGGTAGTAGGTGTGGTGACAACTTCTGCTCCAAATAACTTCTTTCTGTCCAACTGGGAGGGAGTTCAAACCCTGCTGAGCAGCTCTGAGAAAGCAGACACTAGTTAGTCTAGATCCTCTCAGCTCATAAGAACAGCAGCAAACTAACCCTCCAAATGGGCCAACATTCTTAGCAGGGCTGGGATCTAAGGGAAGGCAGAGAGTAGGTCACATTTTCTACATTTGTGTAGAGACTTCATATAAACTGAATAGAGACAGGGTTTTCCTCGGGAACCCAAGGAGAATGAGGGGGAACAGAACTGTTTAATTTGCACTGCCTTTTTATCTAGTACTTGTTCATAAATTAGGCAGGGGGATGGACATGAATATCAAAGCTTTGCTAGTCTATTTTTCTTTTGTCTAAGGATTCATTCTCCTGAAAGCATGGCAGTGGATACCACATTTTCAAACAGATGAGATGACCATTCTTCAGAGATATGGACATAGACCCAAGAGAAAAAAAAAAAAGTAGCATTTAAATGATGGTAAGTTGAGATGGTGTAGTGGAGAAAGCCCAGGACAGGAAGATGAACTTACATCTTTCCTCAGACTACTAGCCTAGTCTAAATCACTTAACTTCTGTCTGCCTCAGTTTCCTCATGTACAAAATAGGGACAATAATAACCTATCTCCCAGGGTTGTTGTGAGGATAAAATATTTATGAAGTGTTTTGCAAACCTTGAAGCATTGTACACATACTGTTAATATTTTGTGACTATGATTCTATAATGTGAGGACTCAGTACTTGTTGAACAAAGTAGGCAGTAGGGTTGGACTATTTTACCAAAGTAGGCTGAATAGCCCCATGACTACAGGCAGAGTTGTTTTTAGAAGGTGCCCTAAAAACATGCAAAATATCTTGTTACCCCACCGAGGATAATAGCGTTCAGTTACAGGTTGGACCAGATGACTTCTGACCACCCTTCTAACTCTTGAGATTATAATCAGTGGAGAAAGCTGTGGTTGTGTGGCTCACCACATAATGCCTAAGCAGCCTCCCAAGACTGGACTACAGTAGAGGTTTTTTACAGTTATCAATTAATCAACAATTTATCACGTACCTGCTTTGTACCAAATGCTGTGCTAGGTACTTAGGAAACAAAGGCTTTATGTAGGAGGTAGCATTTGAGTGGGCTTCTGAGAAAACCTGAGGTCTAAGAAGTAACAATGAGGAAGAAGTGTGCATGGAAGTATGAAGAAAGGGGACAGATTTTTAGAACAGCCCTTGTGACTAGATCATGGAATGCATGAAAGTAATGGCTAATAGGACAGGGCTGGAATTTTAATATCATTGATATAAAGAACTTTCATGTGAGGAAACCCCTACTCCAGGCCTTGGCCCCTGCTCTGCAACATGGTCTCAGAAAGTTATCTAGAGCACTGAGGGGGTTGTGTCTTGCTTAGGAGTACATGGCCATTAGGTGTCAGGAGTTGGAATGGAACCCAAATTTTCTTGGCTTTGAGATGAGTTCTCTATACTGTCTCAGAAATATGCCCCAGAAAAGCAGATTGTGGAGGGCTTTAAATATCAATCATAAGAATTTGAATTGTATCCAAAAAGTAATAGGCAGCCATTGAAGTAACAAGGTCAGACATATATGCTTTGGGAGTATCATTGACAATTGTGTAAAAACAGATGGAGCCTTGAAGAAGGGAGACCAATTAGGAAGTTACCACAATAGTCCAGAGTCAAGGTGATTTTATTTATCCAGAGTACAGAATCTTAAATTGAGAAGTCAGAGATTATTTTCCAGTGGGGCAAAATTGAAATAAAAACTAACCCCTGGGGGCAGCATGTTGACTTAGAAAACCACAAACTAACATTATCTATGTTACAAGGTATTTTTATTTTGTTATAAGTTTCTCAATTACATTTTAAATTAGTTTCAGCCACAAGTTTGACAGAGGTGTCAAGTTTCAGCACAAGTTTGAAACCTCTGATTAGTCCAACCTAAATGTTAACATTAATACTATCAAGCAGGGTAACAAACTTTTGTCATTTTTCCAGGGCCTCACCAATTGAAAATTTCTTGTGTCCTATAATCCTGGAAATGCTCAATTGCTTCAGGAAAGCAGTCCAATGCTGCTGCCTACTCTTCACCAATCACTGGCTTTCTGGGACCCCGAATTATAAAATCCTCTTGAAAAAATTTAAGTCCAACTTTTTATAGGACATAGATCAACTTCACTATGCAAGTGACTACCTAGCATGTTTGAAATTACCTACTATAAGGCTCAGCAGAGGGTTTCTTTTGGGAGTCTGAGCCATAAAAAAAGCAACCGGGACCTTGTACCTGCTGGGAGGTTCAAGAAGTTTTCATATTCTTTCCCTTTTCTCTTGGGCAGAGAAACTTCTAATCATTTTAGGAATTTTTCTCCCTCTTTAAAATGTAAAATGGTCAGAAACCTGGCCCAGACGAGGCATTTGGCAGAACACAGCCATTTCACATGGATATTGCCAGTAGTAGCTGGCTTTTTATTTTAAAAGGCCCCCACAGATAGATGTAGACATTAGGTTTAACTGGATTTAAGGTTTGTGCTATGTGCTAGGCAACATTTGCTGTTTCTATCAGATTCTCAATTTTCTTGTCTACCACATATATCTAAAGGTTGCTGTATCAAATAGGATAAAATATATCATGTACTTTGCAAGTATTGAACTATTACGGGTTGTTTAAAATCTGACATTTACATAATGACTTAAATTACAAATGGCTTACTCTCTCACATGAACTTCACAAAAATCTCTGTGAAACAGGCATTATATAGATACTATTATTCCTATTTAAAATGAAGAAACTGAGGCACAGAGAGGTTAAATGATGCCTGTGGCCACACATTGAATATTTACTAAAGGCAAAAATTTGAGGTAGATAGTAGGCACAGTGGATAGAGCACTGGACCTGGTGTCAGGAAGACATCTCTGTGAGTTCAAATTCAGTTTCAGACACCTACAAGCTAAGTGATCCTGGACAAGTCACTTAACTGTTTGCCTCAGTTTTCTTATCTGTAAAATGAGCTGCAGAAGGAAATGGCAAATCATTCCAGTATCTTTGCCAAGAAAACCCCAAATAGAGTCATGAATAATCAGTCCAATTAAAACAACCACCACAAAAGTTTCAACTCAGGACTTCCCAACTTCAAGTCCAGCATTCTATCTACTGTATTATGCCTTCCTGACTCAATCATAAAAAACCCCCAAAATAATGGAAGTGCCCCAACAGTCATGTTCTGACCTTATCCTTCACTCATTTCCATCTGATTGTTCCTTATCTAGCCAAGCTAAATAAAGGACAACTGTTCAACAATTATAGACTCCACCTGGTTCTTGCCCAATAGGAAAGGTAGTTATTAAGATGCTATTTAAAAGGCAAAATCCTTAGCATTAAATGGCATATAAAAAGATTAAAGAAATGGCTACATTTAGAATTCAAATAAAAATATTAAGCCTCTACAACATAAAAGGTACTGTGGCCTCTGATTGACTATTTGGATTTGTAGCTATGTGCAGAAGGCAAGATACCTTTCCACTCCCGACCCCTTAAACCTTACCAGAATGGACTGATTCAAAGGAACCTCCACAGCTTTCTCATGGTACAGCAAAAACCTGGTCAAAAGTTTATTATCCTATTATCTTTCCTCATTAGATACCATTTTTTTAAAAATGCCATCCAGGTATCTCTTTGGAGCATCCTTTCACAAAAGCAAAATGAAATAATTGAAACAAGGAAAACAACAGAAACAATTAAGTAGCCAGTCTTAGAAAAAGATACATGCCAATATAACTACAAAAGTTGCCTTAAGTCACCTAATATAGCCTCAATTAGAACAGATCAGTTTTTCCCCTCAAGTCATCTCTCTTTAGAGAAAACAAAATGGGTTTTTAATAGTGAAGGCAGAAACAAACACAGCTTATAGGCTTTTTCATTTCAGGAATTCACTTTCTAAATCAATTCCATTTGTGTTCCACAAGATTTTTCAGGTGGTATTTAAATTAAAATAAAAACAGAAAAGTATAAACCTTTTCTGATCACTCATTCCTTGGATCACATTTTTGTCCTGAGTTAAGAGCTTCAAAACCCACTAACATTAGGAAGATAAATATTAATGATCAATTATTTATGCTAATAAGAGAACAAAATAACCCTCCAATTACATTTGGAATGCAGTTCAATGATTCAATTTGATATTTAAATAGGTTCAGAGAAGTAACCAGTTAAAAAAATTGAATCCAATAATTGAGACAGTAATTGTGCTAAAAGAACTGATTTTATAATACTCTTTATTTGATTAAAGAATTTGTATTCTTTGTGTACACTGGAATGTTATATTCCCTATGTAATTATTTTACAGGGTTACAAAACTTCTTTCATTTTAAATATTACCCCAAAAGTAAATTCAAAAGAAAAAAAAATTCCTGTGAAACTAAACCTGACTTTAAAAAATCATATGGACAAGCAACTCTTGAACAAAATTGGATTAATATTTCTCATCTACTTAACTACATGACAAATTTCTTATCCCTGTCCCCCTCCCACAAAAACCCTCAAATGGAAACCAAGTTGAAGATTTCTCCCTAATGCAGTTAAGAGAAAAAAAAGGGGGGGCTGGGAGGCTAGGAACTTCCTTGGAAGACAATCCTAGGGCCCTTCTTATAAAAAATATGGATTGCTTCAAGCACACTCTCTACAAGGGAGAGAAAAGGGTTCTTTCATTGGCTAAAGGGGTAGGAGTATTTTTATATATGAGTTGTTTGCTTGTCCCCCTCTATCAGTTGCTGCAGCACAAGATGCCATTTGCTGAAGCCAACCCTTTAAAGTTCAGTCGACAAAAATCCAGGCTCAGCTGGCTGAGTTTTTCTCTTATTGATGGATAAGCTGGAATGGGGAAAAAAAAAAAAATCAACCAGCATCTGATGTTATGTGGAAAAAAAAGATTTAAAAGAAGAAAGGGAAAAGTGGGCTTTTCAATAAGTATTTATCTAGATGGAAAGTGTCACAAGGCAGAAAATGGGCTATGCAAGCAGTCCCTATACCAGGACATTGTAAGAAATTTTCAGTACGAAATTTTCACCTGCTTGTTAAGGACCTAAAACCTGGAAGCAACAGGGAGTCCCTTCAATATTACAGGTCAATGAGATAGTTGAGACTCAATGAATTCAGCCTCAAAAATCACCATTCTATTCTTGTCTAGGATTCTGAGGTGGGCAGGACATTCAGAATGGCCAAGAGGAAGGTGTGATGACAGGATTTTAACTGGATCAAACTTTCTAAGTATGAAACTTAAACCTTTCCCCAGAGTGCCCCAAATGGAATAACTGCGAATGGGGGAACCTCGGCAACAAACATGATTATATCTATGGATCGATAAACTCTAATCTGGGGCCCCAAGAGCAGCATCATTTTTAACAGGTCTCCTATTCTTTCCCAAGTGAAGATCATGAGACCACCTGAGAGCTGCCACTTAGTCCCAAAGAGAAGGCAGCTACCACCCATTCTTGACTTCAAACAAGATTCTCAGCAATATTCTTGGGGATGGGTCTAAATGAGGGACATCTTGGGAGTGTGCAGAATAGAGAAATAGGAGGAGGCAGCAGAAGAGTGAAGGGAAATGGAACAGGGATATAAAACATTCTTTGTGTTTTCACTCCAGAACCCATTACAAAAATCAAAATCTTCACTCAAAGTTCTATAATTAAGGACTGGCCAGATCAATTTGTTTCAAGGAGTGACAAACAAATGCAGTGCTTATGTATGAAAAGATCCCAGTGCCTGACTGAAGTGATAGAAAAGAAGACTAGGAGCTAAAGAGATTAAAAAAAAGATTTAAAATCTCTATCTGAAGAGAAAACCTTTTAAAACAAAGAAAGTATGAGGTGCAACTGCATTTAGGGAATGAAATGAGGGGTGGGGCATGGAAGATGTTTAACCAGGGGCATTCTCTGGGGAGCCTGCTTTCCGGCTGGCTGGTGAGATCAGCCAAATAAGTCAGCAGCTTTTCCCCCCTTTTTAGCTTGTGTCAATTCTTTGCCAAAGAATGTCTCTGAGACCCTGGAACTGGGGATGAGTTGAGGGTCTTTGCGCATACAGAATAGTGCGTCTTATCAGAAAAAAAGATTTCCAGTGGCTTGCAGATTTGGAAAAAACTCTTTAGCCATTGTGGGTTTCTTCTTTTATTTAAAAAAAAAAAATCTTCCTTTTCGGTTCCCTTCTCTTAGTATTACAGGATTTCATATTTATCCACAAGGAAGGTGGTCTCCGTGGAAAACCTTACAGGACTATTACCATCCACTTGGGTCACTTTGGTAACCTGGAAAAAACCAAACAGATTGGAGGAGGGAAAAATGAGTCTTTCAAAAGCTTATCAAATTTTCATTACAGCCTAGATCAAATCCCTTGAACATGACAGAAAAGATGGCTTAGGAGATCAACTGAGATATAGATTTGAATATTAAAGAAATTTATGTCTTCAACTACCATGATGGAGAGGTTAATAGTACCTCCAGTGAATGACGGAAGGTGCAAGAATGCTTGCACAGCCTGGCTATGTGGCAAAGTAGTATGTGGAAGTGTTCTGATTTTTTACTACAAACATCTTTTACTGCTCTAGCACTACTATGGTTTCATCTTATTCCTAGATCACAAATATGATTTGCTGCTTCCATCACTGAAATGCTACTACTTCTGAACACAAAGAGAATTCCAAAGAATGATATTAATAGATAAGAAGGTAGCATAGTATTCATATAAGTAAGCATAAGTCAAAGACTAAAACTAGAATCAGACTGGGGCAACAGTCTAACTGCTCCTCACCCAAAACCCCTGCCCCAGTTTGATGTTGCATTTTACAAACTGCATAATAACCTTGATTAGAAAAGACTTTATAGTTTAAATCTAGCTTAAAAAAAAAAGGAAATTAAGACCGATTCTGACTGAAGAAGACTAAGACTTGGATGCAGCATGAATAGTTTGCTCTAGTGATCCTCTGACAAATGTCATACTAAGTTGATCCACCTAGCTTATTTTCTAGATTCAGTTGGGATAATTACCTCCAAATTTTTGAGATACTTTTGAGGGATCACAAATCCTTATTTTATTGCATATTTTTCTGATTGTCTCAAAGAGGAATAGTGCATCTGTTTAGAAATACTCCCACCTAGTAGCCTATTTCATTATGTGACATCCAACATAGATCAAGCTATATCAATGACAGGGAAAAGAGAATGTCTTCTCTTAGGAAGAGTACAGTAGAGGAAATTAGAACTTCCTATCCACTTATCAGGGAGATGGAGACTATTTGGAAAATAAGAGAATGCCAAGACAATGAGTACTTCCCCTATCCACATCACCCAAGGGGGTGGGGGTGGGGGGAGGAAGAAAATAACAGTATAACTGGACATGTTGCCAATATAATTTCAGACAGAAGTAACAGTGAGCTAAAATGATGAATTAAAGAATGATTTACACTATATCATCATAGCTCCTTCTCAAAAATACAGAAATGAAATACTGGCTGATGTTAGAGCAGATCCCATCAAGTGAAGGGTAGCAGAAACACGGATAACCTAGAGATCATTTCTCTTAGGTATTGGCATTTACATGACCCTACCAAACTATGTTCTACTTAAGCTAAAATGAAAAAAAAATCATTAAAATCAATTTGTATCAGATCCAGCCATTCTGGAGAACAATTTGGAACTATGCTCAAAAAGTTATCAAACTGTGCATAACCTTTGACCCAGCAGTGTTTCTATTGGGCTTATATCCCAAGGAAATCATAAAGGAGGGAAAGGGCCCCACATGTGCAAGAATGTTTGTGGCAGCCCTTTTCGTAGTGGCTAGAAACTGGAAACTGAATGGATGCCCAATCAGTTGGAGAATGGCTGAACAAATTATGGTATATAAATGTTATGGGGATATTACTGTTCGGTGAGAAACGACCAGCAGGATGATTTCAGAGAGGCCTGGAGAGATTTACATGGACTGATGCTGAGTGAAATGAGCAGAACCAGGAGATCATTATACATGGCAACAACAATACTATATGATGATCAATTCTGATGGACATGGCTCTCTTCAACAAGGAAATGTTTCAAACCAGTTCAAATTGTTCAGTGAAGAAAGCCATATACACCCAGAGAGAGGGATATGAAATGTGGACCACAACATAACATTTTCATGCTCTCTATTGAGATTTGCTTGCATTGTGTTTCTTTCTCTGATTTTTTTTTCTTGTAGATACGACTTTTCTTGCACAACAATGATAAGTTTGGAAATATGGATACATATATTGGATTTGTCAAGTATTTTAACATAATTAACATGTAGTAGATTTCCTGCCATCTAGGGGAGGGGTGGGGAGTAGGGGGGAAAAATTTGTAACAGAAAGCTTTGTAAGGGTTAATGTTGAAGAATTACCCATACATATGTTTTGCAAATAAA
>JAJPUD010019844.1:0-13153 GCA_023553655.1 Myrmecobius fasciatus
TCATTTCTATCCTATATCGAATAACAATGGTGTTAATGGCTATACTTTCTTCCCTCCAATCTTATTGAGACGTCTTCTAGCTTACTGATGGTTTTACATATATGTTTCTTGTAAATTTGATTCTTTAAATTCCTGAACTCTCTACTGTTTTTAATAGCAATAGAAACTATATATTATTTCCAAAAATGTTTTTGAATATCTATGAGATAATCTTGTGATTTCTGCAGGTTTTGTTACTAATAAGGTGAATTATATTGATAGTTTTCCTACTATTGAACCAATCCTGCATTCTTGGCATAACTCCTATCTCAATGTAGAATATAATCTTTATGATATATTGTTGTAACTGTCTTGTTAAAATTTTGATCAAATTTTGCATCAATATTTAGTAAGGAAATTGGTCCACAATCTTATTTCTCTGTTTTAGGTCTTCCTGGTTTAGGCATAAGTACCATATTTCTGTCATAAAAAGTTTGGTAAGATTCTTTGCCTAATTTTTCAAAGAGTTTATATAGTTTTAGAATGAATTGTTGATTAAATGTTTGGTAAACTTTAACTTTCAATGATCTGATCCTAAGGACTTTTCCCTAGGCAGTTCATTAATGGTTTCTTAATTTTCTTTTTCCAAGATTTTTTTTTTTTGGCATTTTATTTCCTGATTGAGTGATCCAGGTAATTTAAACATATATTTTTTTTTTTACAAATATTCTTTGATTTCACTTAATTTACTTGATTTATTATGATATAATTGGACAAAATATGTCCTAATGATTGCTTCAATTCCTTCTTCATTGGTGGTGTTTGAAATCTTTACATTTTGGGGGCAAAGCCAAGATGGCAGGGAGCAGACATGACTCTCTGTGACCTCCTCTGATCTTCTCTCAAACCAACAGCAGATTAATCCTCTAAACTGATTCTGGAGTGAAACCTCCTGCAAATATTAGGAGTAAAACACATTTGTACAAGAAGTTACCTTGGAGGAGCTTCGAAGCAGGTCTGTTTCAAATGGGCAGATGGGATAGTTTGCTGAGCTCAGACAACAACTCTGGGAGACAGGGCAGGAAGCTGAGCCAGACTTAGTGTGACAGGTTCTAAGCACCTGGGGAATCTATCTGAGGATCTTGGAACACTCTGCCCTGATTGTGGTAACATGCTTTGGCAGATCTGCCTTTTGTAAAAGGCAGATTGTAACCTACTGCAAACACAGGACCTAGCCTGGACAGCCCAGCAACAGAAGTCAATCAGCCTGAATTGCCCCAGGGCAAATTACCCCAGCCACAGCTTCTCTGCTTTAAACAGACCCCAAGCTTTGAAAAATAAGTAAGAAACTGAAAAGAACTCTCACCATAGAAAGCTTTTATGGAGAATGAGAAGAACAGACCCCAGCTCCTGAAGTTCATAAAGGTAAAGCAACTCCAGAGGAAGCCAAAAAGGGAGACATGAGCAGGTCCCCATTTCACAAGATTTTCCTGGAAAATGCTGAAAGAATCTCAAAAGAGAAAGGGGGTGGAGCCAAGATGGCAGAGAGCAGAAATGACTCTCTGTCATCTCCTCTGATCTTCTCTCAAACAAACAACAGATTAAGCCTCTGAACTGGTTCTGGAGTAAAAGCTCCTCCAAATACTTGGAGTACAATACATTTCCAGTAAAAGTTACCTTGGAAGAACTTCGGAGCAGTTCTGTTTCAGACGGGCTGGGGATCAGGCAGTTAGCCGAGCTCAGGCAACAGTGCACAGCCACGGCAGGAGACTGGGCCTGGTATGCAGCGTACCAGATTCTAAGCACCTGGGAAGTCCCTGGGAGACATTTGGGCCACTTTGCTCTGGTTGGAGATGGGTGCTTTGGCAGATCTGCCTTTAGTAAAAGGTATATTGAAAACCACTGACAACACAGGACCTAGCCCATCTAGGCCACCACAGGAAGTCAACCATCCAAACTGCCCGGGGCAAATTGAAGCATTTGCCACTCCTCTGCTTTAAACCGACCTCAAGCTCTAACAAATGAGTAAGAAACAGAAGAGAACTCTCACCATAGACAGCTTTTATGGAGAGAAAGAAGGGTAGACCCAAGATTCTGAGGTTCCTAAAGGAAAAGCAACTCCAGAGGAAGCCACAAAGGGAGACATGAGCTGCTTCCCATTTCACAAGGCTTTCCTGGAGGATTGCATAAAGAATCTTAAAAGAGAGTTAGAAGAAGAATGGGGAAATGAATTGCAATCATTGCAATAAGGATATAATGCCCAAAAAAGAGATATGAAAAAGACACTAACTCACTGAAAAACAAAAATGATGAAATGGAAAAAGACTGCAATGAACAAAAAAACTCAATTGGCCAGTTACAAAAGGAGATAAAAAAGGTAACTGAAGAAAAGAATACATTAAAAACATTAGACAGTATAGGAATAAATAGACCTTTCCTTAAAATACTCAGAAGCATCTATTTAAAATCATCAGCAAGTATCATATGTAATGGGGAACTACTAGAACAATTCTCAATAAGAACAGGAGTGAAATAAGGCTGCCCACTGTCACCATTACTATTTAATATAGTATTAGAAATGTTAGCTTTGGCAGTAAGAAAAGAAAAAGAGATTAAAGGAATTAGAATAGGTAATGAGGAAACCAAATTATCACTCTTTGCACATGACATGATGGTATATTTAAAGAACCATAGAAACTCAATTAAAAAACTACTAGAAAGAATTCACAACTTTAGTAAAGTTGCAGGATACAAAATAAATCCACATAAATCATCAGCATTTTTATATATTACCAACAAAGTTCAGCAGCAAGAGATATAAAAAGAAATTCCATTCAAAATAACTGTTGATAGTATAAAATATTTGGGAATTTATCTGCCAAGGAAAAGTCAGGAACTATATGAACCCTACAAAACACTTTTCACACAAATAAAGTCAAACCTAGTCAATTGGAAAAAGATAAAGTGTTCATGGGTAGGCCAAGGGAATATAATAAAAATGACAAACTAATTTACTTATTTAATGCCATACCAATCAAACTCCCAAGAAATTATTTTACAGATCTAGAAAAAAGTAGTAGCAAAGTTCATATGGAGGAACAAAAGGTCAACAATTTCAAGGGAATTAATGAAAAAAAAAAAAGGCTGATGAAGGTGGCCTTGTTGTACCAAATCTAAAACTACATTATAAAGCAGCAGTCATCAAAACCATTTGGTATTGGCTAAGAAATAAAGCAGTCAATCAGTGGCATAGGATAGGATCAGAGGACAAAGTAGGTAATAACTATAGCAATTTAGTGTTTGACAAACCCAAAGACCCCAGCTTTTGGGATAAGTACTCGCTAGTAGAGAAAAACTGCTGGGGCTTGACCCACACCTAACACCACATACCAAGATGATATCTAAATGGGTTCATGATTTACCTATAAAGAGGGATAATATAAGCAAATTAGAGGAACATAAAATACTTTACCTCTCAGACCTGCGTAGAAAGAAAAATTTATGTCCAAAGAAGAACTAGAACTCTTAATTGAACACCAGATAGATAATTTTCACTATATTAAATTAAAAAGGTTTTTGTACAAACAAAACTAATGCAGAAAGGATTAGGAGGGAAGCATCAAATTGGGAAATCATCTTAACATTTAAGAGTTCTGATAAAGGTCTCATTTCTAAAATATATAGAGAATTGTCTCATATTTATAAAAATTCAAGCCACTCTCCAATCAATGAAGGGTCAAAGGATATGAACAGACAATTTTCAGATGATGAAATTAAAACTATTTCTAGTCATATGAAAAGGTGCTCCAAATCACTATTGATCAGAGAAATGCAAATTAAGACAACTCTGAGGTACCACTACACATCTGTCAAATTATCTAAAATGATAAAAAATGATAATGATGAATGTTGGAGGGGATGTGGGAAAACTGGAAAACTGATACATTGTTGGGGAAACTGTCAAGTGATCCAACCATTCTGGAGAGCATTTTGGAACTATGCTCAAAAAGTTATCAAATTATGCATACCCTTTGACCCAGCAATGTTTCTATTGGGTTTATATGCCAAAGAGATCTTAAAGGAAGGAAAGGGCTCCACATGTGCAGGAATGTTTGTGTCAGCCTTTTTTGTAGTGACTAGAAACTGGAAACTTAATGATTGCCCATCAATTGGAGAGTGGCTGAAGAAATTATATGAATGTTATGGAATATTATTGTTCTGTAAAAAAGGAACCACAGGATGATTTCAGAGTGTCCTGGAGAGATTTACATCAACTGAGGCTGAGAGAAATGAGCAGAACCAGGAGATGATTATACAGGGCAACAAGACTATATGATGATCAATTCTGATAGACATGGCTCTCTTCAACAATGAAATGCTTCAAACCAGTTCCAATTGTTCAGTTAAGAAGGCCATATACATTCAGAGAGAGGGATAGAGGGATATGAGATATGGACTACAACATGTCATTTTCATGCTCTATATTGATGATTGCTTGCATTGGGTTTCCTTTATCAGATCTTTTTTGTTCATGTAGATACGATTGTTCTTGCACAGCAAGATAAGTATGGAAACATGTATACATATATTGGACTTGTCAAATATTTTAATATAATTAACATGTAGTGGACTTCCTGCCATCTAGGGGAGGAGAGGGGAATAGGGGGGAAAATTTGTAACAGAAAGCTTTGAAATGGTCAATGTTAAAGAACTACCCATACATATGTTATGCAAATAAAAGGCTTTAAAAAAAAAAGCAAATGCAGTTAAAGAAAGATGAGTTGTGTATAAAGAAAGAGAAACAGAAAACTAAGAGTTTTTGATGTCAAACTACTTATGAAACTGCTCTAGCCATTAAGCAAAATATTGGCAAAGGTTTAATTAAAGCTCATTTGTTTCTAAAACAAAAATCAATAGGTTGCCTTAAGAGATAATATAAGCTAATATACTAAGAACATTCTAGAAAGAAAATCATCTCAAAACTTACTTGAAGCAATTAACAGCTTTAGCAACATTGCAGGATATATGAATTATTAGCATTTCTATATATTATTGATGAAACCTATCAACTAGTGATAGAATAAGAAGTTTCAATTAAAATAATTGTAGAGAAAATAAAATATTTGGGAGTCTGTCTTCCAAGACAAAGCATGGAACTACATGAACACAATTCTCCCACAAATAAAGTCAAATACAAACAATTAGAAGAAAACCAATTGCTTATGGGTAGGCTGAGCTATCATAATAAAAATGACCATACTACTTAAATTGATTTACTTGTTCAGTACCATCCCAATCAAACTGCCCAAAATTATTTTATAGAAATATAAAAACTAATAACAAAATTCATTTGAAAGAAGCAGTTAGCAAAACTATTTTGTGCTGGCTGAGAAATGGAGTGGTAGATCAGGGGAATATATTAGACAGACACAACAAAATAAGCAAGGCCTATAGTAATCAACTATTTGAGAATACCCCAAACTCCAGCTTCAGGAATAAGAAATAATTTGAAAAATTGCTGGGAAAACTGGAAAAAAATGTGTCAGAAACTCAGTATAGACCTACCTCTCACACCCCATACCAAAATAAGTTCAAAATGAACACATTATTGGGGCATAAAGAATGATAACCTAAATAAGTTAGGGGAGCAAGGGAAAATTTATGTCAGATCTATGGGGAAGGGAGGAATTTATGACCAAAGAAGAACTAGAGAACAATATGAAAGGCAAAATGGATGGTTGTGATTACATTAAATTATTTTTTATAGAAACAGAACCAACAGAAACAAGATTAAAAGGGAAATACAAAGCTGGGATAAATCTTTACAGCCAGTGTTTTTGTTAAGTCCTCATTTCTAAAACATATAAAGAACTATGTCAATTTCATAAGAATATGCATCATTCTCCCATTGATAAATAGTAAAAGTATAGGAACAGACAATTTTCATGTAATAAAATTAAAACCATTTATTGTTATGTGAAAAAGATTCTAAATTACTATTGATAGAAGAAATACAAATTAAAACATTGCTAAGCTATCACCTCATACCTCTCAGATTGTCTAAGACAGAAAAAGATAATGATAAATGTTGTAGAGGATTTGGGAAAATGCTGACACTAATGCATTGTTGGTAGAATTGTGAAAAGATCCAGTCATTCTTGAGAGTAATTTGGAATCATGCCCAAAGGGCTATCAAACTGTGCATTCCATTTGATTCAGTAGTACTACTACTGTGTCTGTATCCCAAGGAAATCATTAAGGAAGAAAAAGAATCCACATATGCAAAAATGTTTGTAGCAGCTCTTTTTGTGGTAGCAAAAAATTGGAAAATAAGTAAATGCCCACCAGTTAGGGAACAGCTAGTTAAATTGTGGAAAATTAAGGAAATGAAATAGTATTGTTCTATAAAAAATAACGATAAACAAACAGATTTCAGAAAGACTTGGGTGGATTTAAATGAATTGATGATGAATGAAACAAGAAGAAATCTCCATAGTTCTGTTTCTGAATACTAATAGTTTTCTAGTCAAAGTTAATTGGGATGGCCTTGGAACCACTGAGAAGATCTAAGTTTTTGAAAATTGATCATTGCACAATCTTGTTGTTATTTTGTTCTGCTTGTTTCATTCATCAGCACATCTTATATTCACTTTTTTTTTTCCTGCCATGGTTTTTCTCTTTTGTTCTGATCTTTCTCTCCCACCATGATTAATAAAGAATGCGTTTTAAAGTTAAAAAAAGTAAGAGTGATGGTTGAATTGATAAATGATCAAAAGATAGAATCTAGGTGAAAAGTTTCTTATTGACTTGCCTGATTTGCAACCACAGTGGGCTGTGCTCCCCTTTTAACGAGCTGAGACAGACTTTAGTGAATTCCTTCTATATTATATTAAACTGGAAAATTGTTTCACTCCATCCTTTTGTGGGTTCTGTTACTCCAGAATTAGGTTAGAAGCATGATTTACCATTGTTTCTGAGGAATACTGGGGAGAGTTCAAACAGCTTCCTGGCCTCTCTCTGCTACCTTTGTTCTGCCTCTCAAGACATAGACTAAAAAAAGAAACCCATCCATTCAGTTAATATTGTTTAGGGTTTGATCAAGCAGGATGACTGTTCTTCAAATATGAATTTTATATGTCTGTGTATCTATCTTTAAGCTCTTCTGTCTGTTTGAAAGGACTTTCTTGCATCTTTTTTGATATAAGATATCCCCTTCCTTAAAGAGTCTACTCATATATTATTTTTTTGTCCTTTCAACCCTATCAGAAAAAAAAAATCTTTCCTTTAGATTATACTTTCTTTCCTTTTTACTATTTTAAACACCTATATAGCATAGTTCATAATGCCATGTATTACATATATTAGTGTAAGTTGTCTCATTTTCCCTTATTAGATTGAAAGCTCTTTGAGGATAAAGACTATGTTCATGAATTTTGTATTGTCTTTTATTATATGACATAGTACCTTTGTAGATAGGAGCCACTCAACATTTTTTAAATTTTGAATGAATAAATGAATGACAGAGACGGATAACTTTTTATGTTCAAATATCATGCTTTTATGGCCAGTTTATATTCTAATCCTCATATTATACCAAGTACACTAGAATAGTGGAAAGAACTTTGGGTTTACACCCAGAAGATTTCCTTTTGAATTTAGGATCTGAGATTTAGTAGTCTAAACAGGAAGTTATTTAAATTTACCATTAGCCTAAGTTTATTCATTTGTAAAGTGGAAATAAGTAATTCATTTATGCATTTTATCCAACTTGTAAGCACAGTAATTTATAAAATTTAACTGCTATATGAATATGAATTATTTTTATCATTATCATCATCACACTTAGAGTTTTGTTTAAAACCCAAAAAGGCTTTATTCTGGATCATCCTTTTTCCTATAACTTCTGTTACAAGAAAGCCTATCAATAAAATAGCTTTGAAAAGCCTTTACTTTCAACTTCACCTGAGAGAAAACAAACCAGCTAGTTAGTAAATAAGCATTTAAGTTATATTGTTATTATATAATATTTTAGTGGATAATATAAGAGCCTAGTATATACCAGTAAATGGAGAGTCCTTAATTATTTGGTATGAAAATTTAAAATATTTTTATCAAATAAATTTGTTTTCTTCACTTTTCTATCCATTCTCTGCTTCAACTTTATTCTCTTATAGTTGTATCCTTACAATAAAAAATTTCATCTTAACAAATTTGGATTCCCTTTGAGAGCTTCATTTATGAAAGCTGCTCACATAGTCCCTGGATTTTTTACAAAGTGAACTTTGGTGTGTGTGTGTGTGTGTGTGTGTGTGTGTGTGTGTGCATGCGCATGCACACATGCGTCATATAAACTGGATTCGATTTATATAGAATCTATTTAAAAACATATTCCAATAGTATATCTAGGTTCTCAAAGTATTTATGTTTCTTTAAGATTAAAATCAAGTTACAGCACTTCAGATGTTATATATCAAAATATATAACAGACTTCTATAAATATTGGTCCCTATTTGTTGTGGGTGATTTCCTTCCTAAAAATTTTCCACTAGTCCTACTTATTTCATTTCCTAAAATTGGTTTATTTTTGCAGCCTCAAACATGATGTAAAATTGCAGCTTACAGGCTCATTGCCACTCAGTATAAATCACCACATTGTATCTTTTATTCAAAACAGAGTTTGGCATCTGTGCTACTGAGGTTCTATGACTTTTCTACAAAATAAATCTACTTAGAAATATAATAAAGTCTCAAGGTTTCTTGGGAAATATTATCAAATCAATATGTGCTCCACTAAAAAAAAATATCTCAGGATTCCTTTTGGTTGAGGAGTATTTTGCAAAAATTTGAGGAGAAAAAAGGTGATCATGGCGGAATATGCAAATACAGTGTCTTTGGGAATGTCATAAGAAATTTCACTGAACTGCTGCTTTTGGACTGATGCATCAAACAAATATTGAAGGATACGTTTAGAAAGGGTAGCTAGGTGATTTAGTGAATAGAGTGTGAGACTTGAAATGAATAAATGCCTTCTTTCTGTGTTTAAATCTGGTCTTAGATACTTACTAAGTGTGAGCCATGACAAGTTTTTATCATTTGCCTCAATTCTTTTATTTTTAAAATAAATTCTAGAAGGATATGGCCAACCTACAGTATCTTTGCTGAGGAAAACCAAAAGGAGGTTTCAAAGAATCAGAGACAACTGAACAAATAAACAACAATACATTTAGACATCTCAAAGAGCTTAAAAAATGAGAAGGAAATGAACCCACTTGTATTAAAAAATATAATACCTCTTTTTGTGAAGGCAAAGAATCGGAAATTGAGGGAATACCCATCAGTTTGGGAATGGCTAAACAAATTGTGATATATGTATAAAATAGAATACTATTGTGCTTTAAGATATAACGAACAGGCTGGTTTCTGAAAAAAAAAATACCTAGAAAGATTTACATGATCTAATGCAAAGTAAAGCAGGTAGAACCTAGAAAACATTGATACAGCAATAGCAACATTGTACAATGATCAACTATAAATGACTTGTTTTTCTCAGCATTATAATGAACTAAAACAATTCCAAAGGGTTTATTATGGAAAATTCTATCTCCCTCCAGTGAAAGCATTGTTGGAGTTTGAAAGCACATTCAAAAGATAATATTTTCACTTTATTCTTTTCATTTTTTTGTTCCCCCTTTTGAACAGTTTTTTAAGAACATGACTGAAATTGAAATATGTTTTACATAATTGCACATATAGGACCTGTTTCAAATTGCTTAATGTCTTAGGGAGAAGCAAATTAAGAAAGGGAACAGAGAAATTTTGAAGTCAATTCTCTCAAAAAAATGTCCAATTCTTTCTTCATATGTAATTAGAAAAAAATAGTTTTACAAAATTAAAAAATCCTGAAATTAACACTGAAGAGGTTTTTAAGTGATGACACATTCTACTGAAAACAGTTGAGCTGGTTGTTAGATACAGATCTATAAAGTCCATTTGGACTACACAGAACATTTGTACCACTGCAGACATTTCTTTATTTCCACATTTTAAATTTAATTTCTCTATTTTTGTAGGATTAGAATAATATTATTTCATTTCTCTATTTGTGTAGGATTAGAATGATATGGAAATACTACAAAATAGCTGTGCTTCAAATTTAAGTATTAATTTACCAGAGGAGAATGTGTTTTGTTCAATGACTAAGGTGGTGAGAAATGGAAAGTAAGTTTAGGACAGAATTAATTGTCACCACTTGCAATATGAATGTGAGACTTAGATGTAACTTGATAAATAACTAGAATAATCCTAGCAAAAGTAAAAATTCTGTAAATCAGAAAATAGTCATTCATGCCTTTTTTTGTAATGTTTTGACATAAACAGAGACTTTTATCAGAGTCCACCTGGAATTAGGTCATGAATGATTTAGAAATAAATAGAGATTTTCAAAAGGGATAATAGTTCTATTTAAAAAGATATTGATAGGAAATAGAAAGATATTTGATATGCTACCCATAGTAATGTCTGGCATTTTAAAATTCCATTTTGTAATGTCATTATAAGTTAATGCTTACTTATAGACAAGGGCACAGACAAACAAAACTCCATTAAAGAGGGCTAGTTCCTATTCTTGGTTTATAGACAAAGATTGACTTGAATCAATTTAAAAATCCACAAAAATTTCAGTAGGGGTAATACAAGCTTAAGGGAAAAATAAGCTTGGTAAGAAATGAAACCGAAGATGGTGGCAGAGATCAGACATGAGTCTCTGTAACCTCCTCTAGCCTCCCCTCAAAGCAACAACATATGAAGCCTCTAGACTGATTCTGAAACAAAAAAATCCACAATATCTGGAGAACAACAAGATTCCAGAAGAAGATACTCTGGAATAACCTCAAAACAGGTCTGTTTTAATTGGGCAGGGGGGTGGTCTACTGAACCCAGACTGCAGCACAGGGAGACCGGGGCAGGGAGCTGGAGCAGGGAGCTGGAACAGGAGTCAGAACAGGAGTGGGAGCGTTGTGCTTTTCATACACCTGGGAGTCTTCTGCGGGCCTCTTGGAACAATCTGTCCTGATTGTGGGCAGGTGGTTTGGAGGGTCTGCCTTTTGAGGGGGATAGATTGTGAACCACTGAACCCTTGATGAGCATCGGACCTAGCTGCCCTTACACAGCACCTTAAAGCAATCAATCAAACAACAGGACTGATCAGCACCAGAAATAATTCAATCAGCAGAACTCCCCAGTACCTGAAATAATTCAATCAGCAGAACCCCCCAGAGTGAACTAAAGCAGAACTGCCCAGCACCTGACATAATTCAATCAGCAGAACTGCCCAGTTCCTGAAATAACTCAATCAGCAGAACTGCCCCAGGGCAAATTAAAGCAGCTGTCCCAAATTTGCCCTAAACAGACCTCACACCTTTAAAAAAAAATGAATAAAAAACCAAAAAGAGCTCTCACCATAGACAACTTTTATGGAGAGAGGGAAGAACAGACCTCAAATCCTGAGGCCCCTAAAGGTAAAGCAACTCCAGAAAAAGCCCCAAAGAGAGACATAAATTGGTCTCCATGTCACAAGGCTTTCTTTGAAGATTGCATAAAAAATCTGAAAAGAGAGTTAGAAGAAACATGGGGAAACAAAATGAGATCACTGCAAAATAAAATAGAAAAAATGGAAAAAGAATGCAATGAACAAAAAAATGTAATTGGTCAATTGCAAAAGGAACTAAAAACAGTAACTGAAGAAAATAAGACATTACAAATTAGAATTGAACAATTGGAAATGAATGACTCATCAAGACTTCAAGAATCAGTCGAACGAAAACAAAAAAATGAAAAGATAGAGAAAAACATGAAATATCTCCTAGGAAACACAACTGACCTGGAAATAGATCTAGGAGAGACAATCTAAGGATTATAGGGCTTCCTGAAAGCCATGATGAAAAAAAGAACCTAGACACTATCTTCCAGGAAATCATAAAAGAAAACTGCCCTGATATTTTAGACCCACAAGGCAAAATACACCTTGAAACAATCCACCAATCACCTCCTGAAAGAAACCCAAAAATTAAGTCCCCCAGAAATATCATGGCTAAATTCCAGAACTATCATACCAAGGAAAAGATATTACAAGAAGCCAGAAAGAAACAATTTAAATATCGGGGAGCCACAATTAGGATCACACAGGACGTGGCAGCTTCTACTTTGAAGGATTGAAGGACCTGGAATCAGATATTCCGAAGGGCAAAGGAACTTGGATGACAGCCAAGAATAAGTTACCCAGCTAGAATGAGCATCATCTTCCAGGGAAGAAGATGGTCATTCAATGATATAGAAGAATTTCACCTATTTCTACTGAAAAGACCAGAACTCTACAAAAAATGTGATCTACAAACACAGAACACAAGAGAAACATAAAAAGGTAACAAGAAAAAAAAAACTCTTGAGAACTATATTTATGTTATAGATACTTATAGAATGAGGGTTGATTTTAGGAATCTATTATTACATTATGATTATGATACAATTACTGTGATTTTATGATTATTATGATATGATTACTGTGATTTTATGATTATTATGATAAGTTTATTGTGATTTTATGATTATTATGATATGCTAAACTGAAAAAGAAATTAGAGGTAGAAAAGGGATAACACTGGAAGAAGAGGAAAAGGAGGTAAAATCAGGGAAATTACATCACATGTAGGGACAAAGAAAACCTATAATGATTGAGGGGAGAAAAGGGAGGGGAATGAGAATTGGGTTAATCTCCATCTCATCAGATTTGGCTCAGAGGAAATAATAGACATACTTATAAGGAAACAGGAGGGAAAGGGGCGGAAAAAGGGGTTGGTGGGGCTCTAAAGGGGAAGGATTGTTTGAGGGAAGTGGTTTTCAGAAGCAAAATAGTAGGGAGGAGGGAAAGGGGATAAGAAAGAGAAAAGCATAAGCTAGGGTAAATAAGATGGCAGGAAATACAGAATTAGTTATTTTAACGGTGAATGTGAATGGAATGAACTCTCCCTTAAAGCAGAAGCAGATAGCAGATTGGATTAAAAACCAGAATCCAACAATATGTGGTATACAAGAAACACATCTAAAACATAGAGATACATACAGGGTGAAGGTAAAAGGCTGGAGCAGAATCTATTATGCTTCAGGTGAACAAAAAAAA
>JAJPUD010019844.1:13553-25788 GCA_023553655.1 Myrmecobius fasciatus
TATTTAGTGCTATACCAATCAAACTCCCAAGAGATTATTTAACTGACCTAGAAAAAATAACAACAAAATTCATCTGGAAAAACAAAAGGTCAAGAATTTCAAGGGAATTAATGAAAAAAATGCAAATGAGGGTGGCCTAGCTGCACCAGATCTAAAACTATATTATAAAGCAGTGGTCACCAAAACCATTTGGTACTGGATAAGAAATAGAGTAGTGGATCAGTGGAATAGGTTAGGTTCACAGGACAAAATACTCAATGACAATTGTAATCTAGTGTTTGATAAACCCAAAGACCCCAGTTTTTGGGATAAAAACTCAAAGACCCCAGTTTTTGGGATAAAAAGTCACTATTTGACAAAAACTGCTGGGAAAATTGGAAACTAGTATGGAAGAAATTAGGCATTGACCCACACCTAACACCATATACCAAGATAAGGTCAAAATGGATTCATGATCTAGGCATAAAGAATGATAGTATAAACAAATTAGAACAATGTAGGATGGTTTACCTCTCAGACCTGTGGAGGGGGAAGGAATTTGTGACCCAAGAAGAACTAGAGGTCATCATTAATCACAAAATAGATAAGTTTGACTATATCAAGTTAAAAAGTTTTTGTACAAACAAAATGAATGCAGACAAGATTAGAAGAGTAGCAGGAAACTGGGAAAATATTTTTACATCCAAAGGTTCTAATAAAGGCCTCATTTCTAAAATATATCGAGAATTGACTCAAATATATAAGAATTCAAGCCATTCTCCAATGGATAAATGGTGAAAAGATATGAACAGACAATTTTCAGACGAAGAAATTGAAACTATTTCCGGTCACATGAAAAGGTGCTCCAAGTCACTATTGATCAGAGAAATGCAAATTAAGACAACTCTGAGATACCACTACACACCTGTCAGATTGGCTACAATGACAAGAAGTGATAATGATAAGTGTTGGAGTGGATGTGGGAAAACTGGGACACTGATACATTGTTGGTGGAACTGTGAACGGATCCAACCATTCTGGAGAACAATTTGGATCTATGCTCAAAAAGTTATCAAACTGTGCATACCCTTTGACCCAGCAGTGTTTCTACTGGGCCTATATCCCAAAGAGATTTTAAAGGAGGGAAAGGGACCCACATGTGCAAAAATGTTTGTGGCAGCTCTTTTTGTAGTGGCAAGAAACTGGAAATTGAAAGGATGCCCATCAATTGGAGAATGGCTGAATAAATTATGGTACATGAATGTTATGGAATATTATTGTTCTGTAAGAAACGACCAACAGGAGGATTTCCGAGAGGCCTGGAGAGACTTGCACAAACTGATGCTGAGTGAAATCAGCAGAATCAGAAGAACATTGTACACAGCAACAAGACTATACGATGATCAATTTTGATGGACATGGTCCTCTTCAACAATGATGTGATTGAAACCAGTTGTTCAACAATGAAGATAGTCATATACATCTAGAGAGAGTCCTGTGGGAAGTGAGTGCGGACCACAACACAGCATTTTAACGCCTTCTGTGAATATTTCCATGCATTTTGTTTTCCTTCTTAGGTTGTTTTTTCTTCTTCTCTTTCTGGATCTGATGTTTCTTGTGCAGTAAGATAACTGTATAGATAGGTATACATGTATTGTATTTGTCATATAATTTATCCTATTTAGCATGTATTACATTACCTGTCATCTAGGAGTGAGGGGTGGAGGGAAGGAGGGGAAAAGCTTGGGGAAAAATGTTTTTGCAAAGGTCAATGTAGAAAAATCACTCATAGGTTTTGTAAATATAAAGCTTTATTAAAAGAAAAAAAATAAATTAAAAAAAATCAAGAAATGAAACCCGACTTCTAGGAGCTTACAAGATTGCATAAAAGCTTCTGTATGGTAAAATAGAAATAAAAATATACAATTTTTATTGTTGAATAAAAAAGTAAGAAGGTTAGATATATTAACTATTGCTCAAATCTATCTTAAATTAGTAATTAATTGTGTACAGATCAGAACAAACCCATTATTTTGTGGAAAAAAATTAGGGCTTTGCACTAAGGTACAAAGGGAGAGAAATATGCTTGTTACATGTGGTCTACCTCTGACTTTCTAAGTCAGTCAGACTTATCTTTTTTTTTTTTTTTTCTGAGTCAATTGGAGTTGTGACTTGCCCAGGGTCACACAGATAGGAAGTGTTAAGTGTCTGAGGTCATATTTCAACTCAGGTCTTCCTGACTTCAGGGCTGATACTCTATCCACTTTGCCCCAGACTTATCTCCTAAAGAGGAAGTCAATCATGAAAAAATATTTCCACTAAAATAGTTATTAGAAAGCTATAGGAAAATACCCATTGTTTTGCAAAATAAGGAAAACACACTGATGATATGCTATATGAAAACAGTAGAAAAAGTACTAAGGAAATATTTCCCCTCGGTTTATAAAATAAAATCTTCATGACAAATCTTCCTAAAAAGACAGAGCCTAAACCAGAGTATAGCAAATATGTTTTGTTTTCCTCCTCCCCACCCCCCAACTTAGGGAATTACGCTACACAAATAGAGCTACTAAAAACATAGTAAACATGATTTGGGGTCAGATGTAAAGTCATATAAAGAAACAAGATATGAAGATAAATTACATTGTCCATGGAGCCAATGTTCTCTTTGGACTAGAGAGAAAGCAATGGATATAGAAGAATTCTCTATGAAGACAAAATTACTAGAAAACTATATAGTATACAAATAGTCTTGAGGAAAAGCAAAGGTGATAGAAAAGTGAACCTCATGAAGATGGGATAGTTAGAACACTAGAAGAAATATCCTAGAGTTCTAGAAAGGAACACAGATCACAAAGAAAAATCATCTACATAATATATCACAGGAGAATTTTATCCTGGACAAGGAATAAAATTAAGGCAGAATAATTGTGGATTTCTCCCAGATGGTGACAAGCAGAGGGCATATTTACTCTCTATTATTGTACATTTTGCAAATGGTCCCCACCATTAACATGTTGTAGATTCACACCTTGGGAAATTTTTAAATGGAATTTTTAAAGAGCCTTGAATCACAAAATAACATAGCTTACTTGTTATTTCTGAGGCACTACCTAACTAATGGTCCAGCCACAGTAAGAAGCAATTGAACACCCCTTCAAAAGACAAAATATCAGACAATAAAGCACTAGGTATAATAATTTCAGTTCTGTTATCTATTTAGTAGTAAATCCTACTGTATGCTATAGTTGAAATCACTTTAGAATAGTATGCATTTTCAATACCCATTTGCCCAGGTATTAAGGGCCCAGTTGAGGTTGTATAACAAATTTGTAGAGGATTTAATCAGAAGAGTTGTCTGACTTTCTCCATGCTTTTTCACAACACGTTGTTGAAGCAAAAACAGCAAATGGTGAAAGTGATCAAAGGCTGAGGTTTGACAGGGTATAACTGATGAATCATTTGATTCTTCAGCTAGGGTTCCAAGAAAACAAAAACTATAGAGTTGAATTAGTTCACAAGGTTAGGGGTCAGAGGAAAATTGGCTCTTCTTCACATCTGAGGTGACTGACTATTAAGCATTTATTGGAAGTGGAGGACTTCTAGCTAATTGTGGGGTGGAATATATAAAAGATAACTAATCAAGCTCCTCACCAATTTCCCTCAGGGAACTTGCTACACACAGCAGGAGATTGAAGGCAAAAAGCACATGATCAGTGTTATGAAGAAAAAGAAAAAAAAAACTTTTAAAATCATTTCACCTGTATTAATGATCTATTTGTGAATAAGAAAAAAATACTCCTTTATTTTGTTGATATGGGTCTTCATCTACTGATGAAGGCCATGATTCCTTTGTTCTTTAATAGGAATTTCCATGAGTTTTTATGGACAAAAATTTCATCATCTGATGACAAAATCTCTGACAATAAGCCTCCCTGAATTTAGCAAGACTTGTTCTTGAATAATAAGTGAATAATAATAACAAAGGAAACTGAGCTTCAGAAAGATTTATTGACTTGCCAAAGGTTAATGAGAACTGGGGAAAAGAAATATACTTTAAGTCAGAAGACTGGGGAATGAGGGCAGGTATTTTACTGAGTAATTCATTTAACCTCTTTGCTCTTCAATTCCCTCATCTTTAAGGAGATGTAGGATAGTTGAACTGAATTATTCCTAACATTTCTTAGAACTCCAGATGTATAGATTTCACATTTCTTTTCCCTCACCTCCCACACTGAAATAGTTACTATTTCATTGTAACTATTGATTTATTTTACCCTCCAAAAGTATTTTTTTTGTTTTATTTGTTTTATTTTGTTTTGGTTTGGTGTTTGAGGGGAGAATGGCTAGTGCAGGGGAAATGGCCTGGGAAAGAATGAAGAGGAGAATTTTGTAATGGAAGGCACAGAAGATAACAATAGCTTATAGTTGGATAAGGATATTTCAGAATTCTTGAATATGAAAATGGTACATTTATGAATGACAGCAAGATCAAATGTATAATGGTCTTTATATGTGCCCCCAAGGTGGCAGAATAGCTTAAGGTAAATGAATAAGTTGAGAAATTAAATAGTTGTGGTATTTAAAGGAAACTCAATGTGTTAAAGTCCCATTAAAAGTATAAGGGTTGGAGTATTTAAGAATAGAGAAATTGTGAGCCAGGTGTCAGACACATTGAGGAAATAAGGATAGTCACCTAGGATATGTAGACAATTGGTATTAGGACCTGAGTGGTTAGTACAGATGAATAGTATGAATATTAATGAGAGTGCTGTCTAAGTGACAGGTAAAGAAAGAATCTTTAACTGGAAATAGCATTCAAAAAGAATTACAACTCCCTTCAACCATTTAGCTTGGAATAGTGAAATTTGAGATTTTTCCTCATATATAGTGGTTTTGCTATTTTGAGACTTTATATAGTTTTTTACTATTATAATTTTGACATGTAATAAATGCTAAATTCCTACAACAAGCTTATTTCTTTAAATGAGTTAGTTATTCTAAATATTGCTTGATGCTGAGTTGGTAAATTTGTACAACCTGCAGTTTGTTTCCACCTCATCAGAGAATTAAAAGGGAAATTCAAGTTGACTTAAATATTACTTGGGAGTGGAGTTTCATGTATATAAACTTTACCCGCATCCTATAGTAGGAATCAAATAACAAATATTATATTATGACATGATGACATATTAACATAATATAATAATTAATTTTTATCTTTCTAAAGTTTTTATTTATACCTTACTCCCAAAATAAGTTCTCCAGTTCCCCCAAATTTTATTTAATTTAAAAATAATTGTAAATTCTTATACAAATCCATAATATCTCCCTAGAATATCAGCTTATTGAAGGCAAAGGACCGTGTGTTTTCTCTCTAGTGTTTAAAACTCTAGTGCTTGGTAAATATAGTAGAAAACATTTTAATATATGTCTGATTGAACATAAAACAGCATGGTCAGTCTATGTTCATTACTTCAAAAGAGTACTTTCTGTCTCTGTGTCTTATATTCTCTTCTTTCTCTAGCTCTGCATAAATACAATTATTTTCCCTATTGGAAATATTAGCAGTGACTAGGAGGTGCCTATAGCTGAAGCTTGTTCAGAATATTAAGAAAGGTGGTGTTAAAACTCAATCACAAGGACTCAAAGGGAAGTGAGTAAAGTCACCTCAATGAACAAATCAACATGGACATATACCTTTTATGTCATCTCAGAACTGTGGAAATTCAGTCTGTTTCCTGGACTCCTTCCTGACTTTTAAACTCCTGTTTTGTTCTTTAGATCTTGAAAAATACTGTCTTCTGGTATCGACTTATGGATGCCTCCTACCTCTTTTGGTCCTTGTCTAGAGAATAAGGAAATAAGAATAATTAAGAATTTTAGAACCTGGATAAGGAAGACAAATTATGACAGGAAGGTAGTATACTTCAGAGGAAAGAACATTATCTCTGAGATTGGGTGATTTCAGCTCAAATTTTATCTTAGATTCTTGCTACCAGTGAGAGGTTGGGTAAATAAGCTTTAATTTTCTGGACCTCAGGAGTGGAGAGGTAGAGGTCAGGAGGGAGAACATTTCAGGCAAATGGGTCAACTAATGCAAATGTATTGGGTTAATAGATGAAGAACAGTATGGAAGAAGTAAAAAATTGTTCCACATAGCTGGATGGACTAAAGTATAAGAAAACTAGAATACTAGGAGAAAGAGAAGTAGAGTCAAGAAGACAAAGTGATATGATGCATTGTGGTGGGTTTACCTCCATAAACTCTTGCAAACAGATCTGGAATTGTACCAGACTGAAATCTGATGGGGAAATGGGGGGGGGGGGCGAAATTCATGGTGAATTATATACCAATGCAGCAAAAGGATAATCTATGGATACAGGATATGGGATAAAGGCAGGTCGGAACAAAAGCACACCAGGCCAAAGAGGAGCCCTGAACAGTAACAGAAGTTTCCAGATTATTATGGGTTCTAGCAGAGCCAAACTGAAGCACCTCAATGGGGACAAGGGCCAATTGGCAGTTTTATTACTCAGTCTCCAGTTCTTAGTCACAGTTCCAGAGTGAACTGAGAAAAGAAATTGGATAAAGTATGACATTCCTGGATAGGGAGATCCTAGACAGTATAAAAAGAAAGGAAGAATTTCAAAAGCCACCACCAATAGCAATAGAAGTATGGTTCAGACTTCAAGTTCAGAGTAGGCTCTCAATTTCAACATTTAGTCTAAGAAGGAAAGGAATTGCCAACAAAACAAGAATCTTACACCAAAGAGGAGCCAATGAGTCTACCATTCTGAACCCAAAGAGCTTTTCAACTGGCTCACAGGTCCCACAGACCAGCAGTATTCTTTTCCTATACAAAACCAAACATAGCTCAGAAACAAGAAAAGCTTAGATCAGAAGGGAAAGCATCAAATTTAACCCTGAAAAAGAATTTTCTGGGAGCATTTAAAGCTCACAGATCTTCATCTTGGGCTATCCCAGGATTCTGGAATAATACAATACTCAATATCCCATGGAGCAATGAGACCAGCCTAAAGCTTCCCTTTAAAAGTGTGGCAAAGGTTAACCATTATATCAAGTCCAGAGGTAATAAGCAAGCTGGAAGAATGGGTAAACAAAAAAAAACAAACAAAAAAAAACACTCTAGCATAATGAACTATTATAGTTACAGTGCGGCTCAAGACACAAATACAAAAGAGAATTACTCCAAAACATCTTCAAGCAGTCTTAGTATTTCAGAGAGAGGAAAACATAACAAACTTAACTAGAATTCCCAGGAGAAATAAAAAAAAAAGAACAAATATATCTTTATAAGTTAAATGAGAATGGTTTAGGGGAAATAGAAAAGAAATGAGTTTTAGAAGCGAAGACTAGAAAAGGAATTATCAGTTTCACACAAGAGATACAAAATCTTGCCTAAGCAACAAACTCCCTGATAATTTGAATAAACCAAATAGAATCCAAAAACTTGATGAGACAACAAGAAACATTAGAAAAAATTGAAAAGATTGAAAAAAATAGAAGAAAAAATAAAATATCTCATAGCAAAACAATCAACCTGGAAAATAGATCAGGAAGAAAAAAAATCATTAAGCTATTTGAACATCATGACCAAAAAAAAAAAAGTCAAGGAAAACTGAGCATAATCCTATAAGAGAAAATAGATCTTCAACGAAAAAAGATTTTTAAGCATTCCTGTTAAAGACTAGAGTTGCAGAGAAACTCTGAAGTTCAAATGAGTGAAAACACACAAAGTTAAACAACAATAAAAAATGACAAAGAACTAAATAAGCATAAATAGCTTATATTCATATGGGAATATAATTGTATATGTCCCCATCTGAACCCTATCATCATCAGGAGTGATGGTTCATCATGATGAACCCTATCATCATCAGGAGTCACAAAGTATTTAGCTGCCTAAGTCTGGGAGTGATTTTAAGAAAATAATAGAAAAAAAAGGCAAGAGAAATATCCTGCAATTGGGGAAACAATGAGAAGGAAGACTAAGGAAAGTAATAAACATGTAAAAAATTAATATTTATTCCTAGATGGAAACAGGGGAGGAGAGCACCTTACATCAGGACTTCTCCTTCATCTGAACTGTTTAAAAGAAGGAAAAATACAAAAACATACTGCACACACAAATACAGAGAAACAGAGATACAGACACAAAAATAAATTTCACCTACCAGGAAAATCTAAAGGAATTGAAGGAAAGAGGAAAGGAAGAATGAGGGATAAAGTACATTAGAAGAGAGATGTCAAGCAAAACAAACTCTAAGAATGTACAAAATTATTCATAACTTTCAAGTGACAAAGAATGAGAATTTGAGGGGTTGCCTATAAATTGAAGAATAAACAAGTTAGGATATATAACTATGATGGAATATGGCTGGGCTGAATTCTTGTCAGCAAAATGCATAAATTGTATTTGGTAGACTAATGATGAATCATACTACCCATCTCCTGATTTAGAGAAGGGGGGGGGAAGGGGACTTAAAATGCGGAATGAGACTTTGCACATGGTCAATGTATAAATTGGTTTTGATTACCTTGTGCATATTTCTAATGACTTTTGTTTTTCTGTATTCCCAGTGTGTCTGTGGGGGGCTGAAGGTGAATTTTTGCTGATTAAAATAAATAAAACATTAAAATAAAATGTAGAAGTTGAAGTAAGTGCCTCCTGAAATCTTTTAGCTTGAAATCTGTGAAATCTGTGTCAAGTATTGATACCTTTACTCAAGTGCTCTTCCTCATTGGTGGGAGGAGCTTCTCAATCTTCTGCTGATCCCTAGGATAACCAATAACTATATATCCTCATTTCCCTGACAGAAACACATTATTTGGTGGCTGGGAAGGTCACTGTTGTCAGCCTTGAAGGGACTAATTCTCTCAATAAGAGCCAGATTATCTCTTTCTCTCTGTCTCTGTGTTTCTGGCTCTCTCTGTCTCCCTCTATTTCTCTCTGTCTATTTCTTTCTCTGTCTCTCTCCCTACTTCTCTATCTCTCTTTCCTTCTGTCTCTGTCTCTCTGTTTTTGTCTCTCTGTTTCTAACTCTCTGTGTGTCTATCTTTTAAGCATTCCTGATGAAGACTAGAGTTGCAGAGAAACTCTGAAGTTCAAATGAGTGAAAACAAACACACAAGGCTCTCTATGTGTCTCTTTTTTCCTTCCTCCCTCCTACTTTCTCTTTCTCTCTTTCCTTCTCTTTCCCTCTATCTCTCTCTCTAACTTTCTCTCTGTGTGTATCTCTGTCTCTGTCACTATCTCTGTCTCTTTGTGTCTCTGTCTCTCTCATACACACACACACACACACACACACACACACACACACCTGCATAGAGAAGTATATACACCAGGGAAACACCTTGAGGAAAAAAAAAAGTAAACAAACTTCAAATTTAAATATTTTTGTTATAAAAAAGATGCTTTTTTTACATACTTTTCAACTCTTCCCTGCTTCCTATTTCTGTCTTGCAGAGTATTCAGTGCCTTCCTGCTGTGCCTGGTAGCTATAAATTTATAATACAAGAGGCAACTTAGCTCTCCCCTCAATAATGTTCCTTGCTTTGAGTTTATTCCTCTTTCCTTTTTAGAAATCATAGACATAATATTGCAATTAGAAGCAACCTTAGAAGTTATCTAGACCATCCCTCCCATTTTACAGATAAAGTAACACCAATCTAGAGAAGTGACATATCCTTTTACACAGTAAGTTAGATCTCACTAGACATACATCTGCAGAGATCCTGTACATACAGTCCCTTATACAATTTGATATCTAATGATGGGGAATTTGTTGTTCAAGTTAGTTATTTGAATAAACTATTCTTTCAGGGTTCATAATATTTAGGTTACACTATCAATATTAACTTGGACAACCACTATCCCTGCATTACAGTTTGTGAGTCCTAGCTAAGTATAAAAGGCCCTTTTATTCTATTTTCCGTCAAAAACTGGGAAATATATCTCCCTACAAAGAAAAAAAATGTAAAGCCATCTTAACCCCTGTAGCTCTTGAGCAAATTCCTAAAGGAATTATCACTACTCAAATCTGCCAAACTATATCAAATGGCCCTTAACTTCCTTGTATAACTGATATGCACAATAAAATGATGTATCAGAGAATTAACAGCCATTATATTCAAAACTATAAAACACAAAGTATCAATAGAATGCTCCAAATTTCAACAGCAGAGACACCAAACTATGAACACTATCCAGAGAAAGTCATCCCTTGAAAGTTAACCTGCTAAGGATTTCCATCCCCAGGCTTATGACAATGTGACGTTTTAAGAAAGAGTACCAAGGCACTCATCTACTTTGAACCTCTTTATATATGGTATTCAATGCATTTCTATTTTTTGGTATTTATTTTCAAAATATATGCATAGTTTTCAATGTTTAACCTTGTAAAACCTTGTTTTCCAAATTTTTTCTCCCTTCTTTTACCCACCTCCTCCCTCAGATAGTAAAAAATACAATATATATTAAGCATGTGCAATTGTTCTATACATATTGCAATTATCGTGCTGCAAAAGAAAAATCAGATAAAAAATAAAAACAAAATGAAAAAGAAACAAAAAAACAACAAAAAATGTGACAATACTATGATGTGATCCACGTTCAGTCCCTATAATCCTTTTTTCTGGATGCAGATGTCTTTTCCCATCACAAGTCTATTGAAATTGGCCTGAATCACCTCATTGTTGAAAAGAGCCATGTCAATAAGAATTGATCATCACATTATCTTGGTGTTGTTATGTACAGTATCCTCTTGATTCTACACATTTCACTTAATATCACTTCATGTAAGTCTCTCTAGGACTATCTGAAATCATCCTGCTGATTGTTTCTTATAGAATAATAATCTTCAATAACATTTACATATCATCACTTATTTAATAATATTCCAACTGGTAAGCATTTACTCAGTTCCTTGCGACTATAAAAAGGCTACTAAATTTTTGCCTGTGGGGGTAAGCATCTAGAGATATAACATTTCCTTGTACAACTCCTTTGACTGCATCCCATAAATTTTAGTAGGCTGTCACATTATTGTCATTCTTTTAGATAAAATTATCAATTCTATCTATAATTTGTTGCTTCACCCACTCATTCTTTAGGATTAGATTATTTAGTTTACAATTAATTTTTGGTCTATTTCCCCTAGACTTTTATTATATATAAATTTTATTGCATCATAATCTGAACAAAATGCATTTATTATTTCTGCTTTCTGCAATTGATTTGGAAGTTTTTATACCCTAATCTATGATCACTTTTTTTGTGTAGGTTCCTTGTACTGCTGAGTAAAAAAGCATATTCCTTGTGTCTCCATTCAATTGTATCAATTCAATTTGTCTCTATAACTTATTTCTTATTTATTTTATGGTTGATTTATCTAGTCATGATAGAGAAAATTTAAGATCCCCTATTAATTTTTCTTCTTGCAATTCACTTAACTTCTCTTCTAGGAATTTTGATGGTATACCATTTATTACATGTATGTTTAGTATTGATTATACTTTATTATCTATGACACCCTTTAGCAAAATTTAGTTTCCTTCCTTTTCTTTTTTAATTAGATCTATTTGTGCATTTGTTTCATCTGAGATCAAGATCACTACTTCTGATTTTTGTTCTTTATTTCAGCTGAAGCATAATAGATTCTACTCCAGCCTATTATCTTTACTTTATATCTATCATTCTGCTTTCTTTTTTTTTTTTAATTAAAGCTTTTTATTTGCATAACATATGTTTGGGTAGTTCCTCAACATTGATCTTTACAAAGCTTTCCATTACAAATTTTACCCCCAGTCCCCTCCCCTCCCCTAGATGGCAGGAAGTCCACTACATGTTACTAATGGTAAAATACTTGACAAGTTGTTGTGCAAGAAAAATCCTATCTACAAGAATAAAAAATCAGAGAAAGGAAACACAATGCAAGCAAACATCAATAGAGAGCATGAAAATGTTATGTTGTGATCCACATTTCATATACATCTGTTTGGGTGTATATGGCTTTCTTCACTGAACAATTGGAACTGGTTTCAGACATTTCTTTGTTGCAGACAGGAATGTCCATCAGAGTTGATCATCATGTAATATTGTTGTTGCTGCATATAATGATCTCCTGGTTCTGCTCATTTCACTCAGCATCAGTTCATGCAAGTCTCTCCAGGCTTCTCTGAAATCATCCTGCTGGTCGCTACTTAGAGAACAATAATATTCCATAACATTCAT
>JAJPUD010019845.1:0-12116 GCA_023553655.1 Myrmecobius fasciatus
CTGCTTTTTTTTGTTCACTTGGAGCATAACAGATTCTGCTCCAGCCTTTTACCTTCACCCTGTATGTATCTCTGTTTTAGATGTGTTTCTTGTATACAACATATTGTTGGATTCTGGTTTTTAATCCATTCTGCTATCTGCCTCTGCTTTAAGGGAGAGTTCATTCCATTCACATTCACAGTTAAAATAACTAATTCTGTATTTCCTGCCATCTTATTCACCCTAGCTTATGCTTTTTTCTTTCTTATCCCCTTTCCCTCCTCCCTACTATTTTGCTTTTGAAAACCACTTCCCTCAAACAGTCCTTCCCCTTTAGAGCCCCACCCACCCCTTTTTTCCCCCCTTTCCCTCCTGTTTCCTTATAAATAAGTCTATTATTCCCTCTGAGCCAAATCTGATGAGATGGAGATTAACCCAATTCTCATTCCCCTCCCTTTTCTCCCCTCAATCATTATAGGTTTTCTTTGCCTCTACCTGTGATGTAATTTCCCTTATTTTACCTCCTTTTCCTCTTCTTCCAGTGTTATCCCTTTTCTACCTCTAATTTCTTTTTCAGTTTATCATATCATAATAATCATAAAATCACAATAAACATATAATAATCATAAAATCACAATAATCATATCATAATAATCATAAAATCACAGTAATCATAATGCCTTTCATGTTTTTTAGTCTCCACAATAATCCTATAAAAGAAGCAAGACTTAATTCCTTTTTTTATACACGAAGAAACCAAGGTTGATATACTTTGCTTAAGAAAATGCATTGTGTTAGAATTAGTGTTTTGTCATTTCTAGTTAGTTTTTTCTCTAAAATCATCAAATTTCATGGAGTCATTCTTTCACTTAGCTAATATCCTGAAAGTATCATATCCTTTTTTAAAATGGAAAATGTTATAAATAAGAATTGAAAACAAGAAAAATATTTCTTTTGTGGCACTTGTACCTCTATAATTTTTAGCTTATAAAGAGATACAATATTACATTGAATTATATGTATGCATCTTTTATTCTATTCAGTTTTCTTTTGAAATTCTAATATAATAATGTTAGGTATGTTAAAATCCATTTTTGACATTGAATTATTACAAGTGAATACTATCTATGTCACCATAGCAGAATTGTTATAGAATTTGTGAAAAATTTGGAATGCATTAGGCTGACCTTAATTTTTGCAAACTGGGGGGAAAAAAAAAAGGAATAGCTAAGCTATTACTAGTTATTCCTTTGTAAGCTATTTATACTTTGTAAGTATCTATACCCATTATTTTCTGACAAATTTACAGTTTAACATCTCACCTCCATGCAGATTTCCTTGACCAGTCAAATCATTCTTGTGATATGTACCAAAAAGCCTTCGCTTTGTATTTCACTGTATGCTTCCACATGGAGTTTTTAATTGTTAAATGTATGAAGGTGTGCCTTGTTATCCAACTAGTTTATCAGTTAATCATTAGATATTTATTAAATACCTAATATTTGCCAAACATTATATGTAATTACTTATCCTCTCCGTTTCTTCATTAATTGAACTAGATGACTTTAGAGGTCCCTTTCAGTTCCAAATTTGTGAACTTTTAAGTTCAGGACCTGGTTCTTTTATTGTTTTCATATTCTCACAGTACTCTCTTCATTATACTGGACACGTGTGTTAAATAAGTATTTGAATGAATGTATTGATTATGAGTCATTCATGACATCTTTGTGAAAACAGTTGTAATCAAACCAAAACTGGCAATATTTTACCTTAGAGAAATGACTTTTCATTTCTTGAAATAGGTCGATAGTCCCCCTTTAAAAAAAAAAATTTACAAATTCAGTCCATTTTTCTCAACTGGTGCAAAAATCGTAGTTTTATTGTTATCTCTTATCTCATTTAATACAATATTTAATTTATAATAGGTTGCATTTCCTTTCTTAACCAAGTTTTTAAATTAAATTTCTTTGGAGTCTGTTAGCAAATGATTTACTATTGATTCAGTTATTCGTGGTAGAGAATAGGTCCTCTGGTTATAAATCTCATTTATATACTTGTTTCATTTTGATATTTAAAATGTAATTTCAAAAATATTACTAATATCTCCCAAATGTCTATAACAAATTTCCTTTGATTTCAAGTGAAAGTGGCACAGTGGATAAAGCACCAGCCCTGAAGTCAGGAGGACCTGAGTTTAAAATCTGGTCTCAGACACTTAACATTCCCTAGCTGTGTGACCCTGGGCAAGTCACTTAACCTCAATTGCCTCAGCAAAAAGTGGGCGGGGAAAAAAAAAAGAAATGTATAATACTAGGGCAGCTAGGTGGTACAGTGGATAGAGTGCTGGACCTGGACTCAGGAAGACTCATCTTCATGAGTTCAAATCTGCCTTCAAACACTTATTTGTTCTATCTCTAGGCAAGGTGCTTAACCCTGTTTGTCTTAGTTTCCTCATTTGTAAAATGATCTGCCTGAAGGAAATAGCAAACCACTCCATTATCTTTGCCAAGAAAACCCCCAAATCCCAGAGTTGGACCCAGTTGAAATGACTGAACAACAATAGTTTTTTTTTCATTTAACCAGTATCTTCTTGAATAATCATACAGTCAAAGTGATCACAAGCCCAGGACCTGAAAGAAATTTTGTTAGGACTTTACAGGCAAGTAACTGCCAACAAGTACATTTTTTTTTAAAGCTTTTTATTTGCATAACATATGTATGGGTAGTTCTTCAACATTGATTCTTACAAAGCTTTCCTTTACAAATTTTCCCCCTAGTCCCCTTCCCTCCCTAGATGGCAGGAAGTCCACTACATGTTAAATACTTGACAAGTTGAATATATGTATACATATTTCCATAACAAGTACATTTTTGCTGTTATATTATTAGGCATAGGTTAAACAAAAGTGTCGTATGAGTTTAAAAAAAAACAAACTTTTTTCTTCAAGAGTTATTTGAGGTTGTCTTTGGTTGAAATCAATTCAATTAATTGTGGTAATACAAAGTTATATAAATAGTAATATCTGAACAGTTTCACTGAAATGGTTTAACATCTTCATTTATAAATTTAATGTGTAGATATATAAGCATGTATGTGTATGTACATATATATTGTAGTTGAAAAATGTACACATAAACATTTTTACATTCATATACATATACACTCATTTTAAATCGATAATTAGTAAGCAGAAAAAATGAGAACATAATAGAAATTAAGACTTCTTTTGTTATCCCATCATTTGGTTGTCCGAAATTGAAGGAACAGTGACTTAAGGCCAAGAATGGAAAGAATTTGTACAGTTACAAGTTGGCATGATTTGATTAAGTTCCTAATGTTTCTTTTTATCAGTTATGGTTATTTTATACTCCAAATTTTATACTTTTTCCCAAAAGAAGAACACTGTCATATTTTACTTCTGCATACATAATTTCCTTTGATTTTCTTTTGGCTTTCTATAAGGTAATCTGCTGATAGCTATGTTACTGGTATTTGTATTATAAAATCAGTGAACACTCTTAACTTTTTTGTATATTGAAATACCATACAGAAAAGAATTACTCAAGCGCATCGCTTTGGAAGAAATTTTTCTTTTTTTAAAGCTTAATTACATATTTTTAAACTTTGTTGTAGATAAGTTGATTTATTATCAAATTTTACCTTGCACTATTCTCACTTAACCAATGTCATAAGAATGAAACATCTGATAGCATGACTGTTGATAGCCAGTGTTGTAGGTTGTGTGTATTTTTATTAAATTCTTTTCTACCATCTGATTTCTCTAAGATTTGACCTAATTTCTTTTAGAATCTGAATAGTTAGCATTTGTCAGATTGATACTTTTTTCTTTAGTCCCTACTGAATTTATTTTTAGTAATTTCACTACTGGTTTTTATATTACAAAGAAATGATCACAGGATAACATTAAATTAGAAAATAATACTATGAGTTAGTTATTATATTTAGTGTGATGGGATAGATGATGCTATTTAATGCACTTTAAAAAAATTAAACATGTCTGAATTGAGAATTACAAATCTTAAAACATGTGAGATATTATCTCTGTTCTTTTCCCATAAAACAAGGAGTAGGATCCTAAAATATTTGCCATAGTTGTTTTTGACTTATCTAGAAAGACCTCTAGTTTTCAGATTCTCTGTTTCTTTTTTTTTTTTTTTTAAGCTAAGGACTGTGTTAAGAGTGAAAGATCCATTTATTTTGCTAGGATTTTGCTCTTAGTATTGTGCTTTTATTACTTGATTGTCAGGTGACAGTTTGGATTGAGCTTCAGAGGCTTGCTTGGGAATTTGTCCAACTGCAGAACTTTGAATTTTTTCCCCAGATTTGTAGCCTTATGTACATGAAAAATAATGTCTAAGGGAATACTTTTTTGTTGTTGAGGCAATTGGGGTTAAGTGACTTGCCTAGGGTCACACAGGAAGTGTTAAGTGTCTGAGACCAAATTTGAACTCAGGTCCTCCTGACTTCAGGGCTGGTGCTCTATCCAATGTACCCCCTAGCTGGCCCTAAGGGGATACTTTTTTTTTTTTTTCAGCTTTAATCATATAATTAACATATTTTAACCAAAACATAGAGTTTATCATTGTATCTCACTTTAGACTTTTCAAGGTAGAGGGTCAAGGTCTTCTGGGGTATTGGGGTGGGAGTTTGAAAGGTTGGGGTTTGGTTTTAGGTTTTGGGTTTTTGGGGGTTTTTTGGCTTTTTTAAAAATCAAAGTGAGATCAGTGTTTAAAGAAATATATATATTTTTCTAAATCTAACATTTCATAGAACAATAAAAATCAGAGGCTTTTGGTCTCAGTTAGTGCTAGGTCCAGCTTGGTTCCCCATGGGAAAAGGCAGGGACTTGCCCCTTCCCTTCCCCCTTTCTTGGTCCCCACTGCCATGCTCTGTCCAGCCAGAAAAGGATGGGTGAGAGCTGGGCATTCTAAGAGGCAACCCTCACAGTAAGGGACAGGACTCCAGTAACAGAAGAACTGAGCAAGGAGGGTCAGGTGGCAGGAGTTTAGAATGGACAGGGGGAAGTGCTCCCTCCCAAACCTCAGCATTTCTGTGGGCAGTTCCAACACTGCCGCTCAAGCTTACTCATGCATCCACTTCTATCAAGGATGTAGGCAGAGCTTGGCAGTCAGGACATACAGTGGTTAATGATTTCTCTTTACTCTGTATGTGACAGCCAGTAGTGAGATTGGGTATCAGATAATCCAAAGGAAGAGAAGGACGTTGATATGGAGGCAAGCTCCCTCGTAGCCTTTAAGAGGCCCTTGCCCCAGCTAGCCATGCTCAGCTAACATCACCAGGACCCAATGACAACAGCCCTGGGGAAAGGGTAGAACAAAAGGAAAAAGTTGGCCAGTGGCTACCTAGTATTTGGGGAGCAGAGTCATAAGGACCTCTCCTCCAATAAAGACAAGCCCTTCCCTCTCTCCATTCAGTGTGCACTCACCTCTACCTTAGAGTATATCTCCAAGCCATTTCTGAAATGGTTTCAAATCTATCTAAATAGAATACTCAGGTTTACTGGCCTGAAAATAGGTTCAAGATTTTCATCAAACCTGTGGTCGAGATTTGGGCTGGGTTATTGAAGAGACAGCCAAGGTTGTTGAAGGGCATCCCTACCTTTGGAAGGCTACAATCATAGATCGTTCCTATGATCCCCAATATTCTGGCTGCCAAGAAAACATGAATCCTAAACCAGTTGGACCAAGGGACAACTCAGGGAACTAAAAACAGTTCAAGGATCTAAGGGGATACTTTTTATACATTTCAGAATATATTTGTATTTTCCTGGGGGTCTGAAGCTGAATTTGTCATTACAAAATCTGTTACTTTGTTGCTACATTGTAATTTGCAGGAGTTAATAAACCTGTCAATTTAGAGTCTTCTGGGACAGAAAATAATTGGATAATTTGAAAGAGCTATGCATTTATCAGTATATATCTTCCATCTAGTAATGCAGATTTTTCACTTTTCTATAGCTTCTTCTCTGATGCATTTTTTGATCCATATTTTCTCATAGAACAGAAGTTTTCAACTTTGGATCTGTTAACTTTAAAATCGATAATTGCATTTCAGTATAATTGTTTTCATTTGTATTACTGTGTATTTTATTTTGTACATTTAAGATATTCTGAGATGTTAATAGACTTCACTATATTGCCATAAAGATTCTAAGACATGAAAAAGAATTCCTATGACAAGAGAGTCTACATTAACTTTTTTTAAATTAAAATTTTTTTGGTCACATTTTATGTTCCAGCTTGTCTTTGTCCCTTTGTCCTTCCCCATCACACACTACAAAAAGGCACCGTTTGACAGAGATTTATAAATGTTTACACATGTACTATACTGTGTGTATTTCTGTTAATCAATTTTTTTCTGGAGGTGGATGGTATCATGATTTGAGTATTTATAGTACTCAGAATAATTTGGGGGTTCAAAATTATTCTTGGAATAACGTTATTACTATTGATTGTTCTCTTGATTCTGGTCATTTCACTTTTTATTACTTCATGCAAGTCTATTTATGTTTTTCTAAAATCAACTTAAATACAAAACAAAAAATAACCCAAAATAGAAAAAGAAAAAAAGACAGAAAAAGAAAAAAAAAATTGTCATGTACACAGCATGACTTAAGAGAATTCAATATGTGTAACTATAAATTTCCATTTCAAGAAAGCGTATTTGACAATAGATGACATTGTATACCATATCTCTCCATCTTATCTTTTCTTCCTTATAGCTTTCCTTTTTTTCTTTGCTGTGTAATTTTTACTTTGACCTTTTTTTCCTCTTTTCTCCCTTCCCATATTCCCCAAGCTTATCTATAGCATTGATAATGTTGATGTACACATGCATACACAAACATACAACTAAAACAGTATTAATATGGTTGATTTCTCTCTTTTTAACTAAATAATGTAGATTTCTCTCTTTTAATTAAATCTTTTTAAACTTTGATTTTTGTCTGAGGTCAATGACTACTACCCTAATAAATTTTGTGTATTTCTTGTTTCCTATTTCTGCTGACTCTTCCATTTTACTTCTAGCCTTTAGCTTGCCTTGCTGTTGTTTAACCTCCTTTCATCCTCCCTTATCCTCTCCTCCCCATCCTTTCCCTCCTTCTTTATCCCTTTCCCATTAATTTACATACTTTATTTCATTTCCACTAACCTATATACCTTTTTTGTACCCTCATTCCCATTCCCTCCCCCTCTTACTTCTTTATACATTTTGGAGAGTTTTATGTGTGTACATTGAGAGAGATCTTTTTTTTTAATCCATTTCTTATGTGAGAAGGATTTTAGGACTACCAGCTTTTCTCTCCTATGTAATTTCTCTGTGTCAATTCTTGCTTTCTCATATCATGTGTATAACATAATTTTTTTATTAAAGCTTTTTATTTTCAAAACATATGTATGGATAATTCTTCAACATTAACCCTTGCGAAAATCTTGTGTTCCAATTCTCCCCTTTCCCCCACCCCCTCCCCTAGGTGGCAAGTAGTCTAATATATGTTAAACATGGTAGAAATATATAACATAATTCTTTGATGTTGACTCTTTAAGTGTTAAATTTTCCATAAAGTTCATGTTTATTTGCAACAAAATCCTAAAAAGCTGGCAGTTCACTGAATATCTAGGGGTTTTTTTTTTTTTTGTTCAATATTATACTTAATTTTGGTGGATATGATATTTTCAGTCACCACCCTCATTCTATAGGTCGTTGATACATAGTATTCTAAGACCTGTGATCTTTTATTGTAACCACTTATAGGTCTTGAATGGTTCTGATTGTGGCTCCAGTTTATTTGAATTATTTTTATTTTTTTGCTTGTAAAATTTTCAATTTTCTCATTGATCTGTGGGTTTCAAAATTTAGCAATAATGTTTCTGTAGGTTTTCCTTGTAAATGTTGACTGGTGGATTATTATTATTATTTTAGTTTTTACTTTGTCTTGTTCTAACTCTTGGAGGACAATTTTCTTTATTTCTTTTATTACTGTATCCTGATTCTATTTTTGGTTATAGTTTTCAAGTAGTACAATTATTGTTATGTTTTCTCTTCTTGATCTGTTTTCCAGAACTATTGTTTTTCTCATGAGATTTCTCCCATTCTTTTCTAGTTTTTCATTCTTTATATTTTGTTTTATTATTTCTTGATCTTGTAACTTGACTTGCCCAATTTTAATTTTCCAAGAGTCATTTTTTCCTTATGATTATGAATCTTCTTTTTTAGTTGGTTGTCTTTTCATAATCTTCTTGGTTTGTTGTTTTTTTTTTTTCCCTTCAGTCTCATGTAATTTTAAAAGTCTTTTGAATTCTGTTAATTCTTTTTCAGCAGGTAAGTATTCAGTGTTACTCTTTGGGGTACAAGAGGTTTTTCTTTTATATTTCTTAAACTTCATTATCCTCTTCTGAAGATGAACCCAGATTTTCCCTATTCCCAAAGTAATTTTTTATGTTTGGTTTCTTTTTCCTTTGTTGCCTGTTAGTGTAATCAGCATTCTGATGTGTGGTGGGGAAGGCTGGTACCTCTGACCTTAGGTCTTCCTCCCTCTGTCCTGGAACCCCAAACTGATAACTCTACCCTCTTGTAAGAGCCAGCAGCATTCCTGTCTCACTGCTTCTGTACTCATCAAAGCATGCGATAATTTCTTCTCGCCCAGGGACACTCGGCAACACAGCTGGTGCTGGCATTCCTTATCAGCAGAGGTTCCTTCAATATTCCCATACGTAGATGCCTGGCTTCCCATACTCTGGAAAATGAAAGTTCTTATGGCTAGGGCTTGAGACTACTTTCCAACTCAGCTCAAGGATTAGCCTGTCCTAGCATCTGGATCTTCCCTGATTGTCTCAGAAAGAACACTGTTCTGCCCCAACTCTTTTTTGTTTTTTACCACTCTGAAGTGTAATTTTGTCTCGTTTGTGAGGGAGATATAGAGAGCTTGGAATTTTCTAACCTGCTCTGCCATCTAACTAAAATCTTCTCCTGTAGCTTATTTTTTACAGCATAGTAGCATTTCATCACAACATAGTATTTCATACCATAACACAATTAGTGGGTATTCCCTCTATTTCTTTGCTACTACAAACAAGCTAATGCAAATATTTTAGAACATAAAGGTTCTTTTCTTTTTTCCCTGATTTTCTTGGTAAACAAAACTAATAGTGTTATTGCTGGGTTAAAGATTCCATACAGTTTATAACTCTGGGTGTAATTCCACATTGTTCTTCAGAACGTTTAGATCAGTTCACAGGTCCATTAAACAGTGCATTATTGTCCCAATTATCCCCCATCCTCTCCAACATTTGTCATTTTTCTAACTCTGTTAGCCAGTCTGATTGGTGTAAAGTGGTATCTCAGAATTGTTTTAGTTTTCATTTCTCAAATCAGTAATGATTAAGACATTTGATGTATATTTTTTCATATGGCTATTTGTAGCTTTGATTTTTTTCATCAAGAAACTGCCTGTTTATATTCTTTGAGGAATTACTGATATTTTAAAATTTCTGACAAATTCTCTATGTATTTGAGATATGAGACCCTTTATCTAAAAAAGTGTATATTGGAATATCCCTAAAATTTTCTGCTTTCCTTCTTATTTTGGCTACATTATTTATACAAAATCTTTTTTTAATTTAATGTAATAACTTGCCCATTTTATGTTCTCTTATCTCTTGTTTATTCATAATTCTTTAAGTCTGATAGGTAATATATTCCATGTTCTTCTAGTTTTTTTATGATATATATATATATATATATATCGAGGTCAGGTATTCCTGTTGACTATATCTTGATAAATGTGTAAGATATTGTTCTATATCCAGTTTCTATCAAACTGCTTTCTGGTTTTTCTAACCAATTTTTTTTTTTTAAACTAAAGAGCATATTCCTATCCCAGAAACATAAATCTTTACGTTTGCCAAACGCAAGGTCACTATGTAATAACTTACTAGTGTATATTGTTTATTTATTCTGTTCCATTTATCCTCCTTTCTGTTTCTTAGCCAGAACCAGATAGTTTTCATAATTATTGCTTTGTAATTTAGTTAAGTCCTTTGATATTCTTGACCTTTTGTTCTTCCAAATGAATTTTTTTTTCCTAGCTCAGAAAAATAATTTTTTCATAATTTAATTTGGATGGCATCGATTAAGTGGATTGATTAGTTTAGGTACAATTGTTACCCATGAACAATTAGTATTTTACAGTTGTATAAATCTTAATTTCTTTAAAAAGTGTTTTATAATTTTATTTATATTGCTCCTGTATTCAAAGGTACAGTTTAACATAATCTACATTTTATATGAGGTACTATCTCTTTTCACAGGATTTTGTTGGTGATATATAAAATTCTACTGATTTATTTTAAAATGTTCATTCCCATTAAAAACACTTGAAAGCATAGGTTTAAGTAGATTTTTCTTTAAAATGATAAGTATCTACCTCAACCATCAGCAATTATTATTTATAAATGGTGATAAAAGCCTTTTATATAAGGTCAAGAATGAAACAAGGATGTCTGTTATCATTACTATAATTCAATATTATATTAGAAATCCTAGCAATGTCAATAAGAGAAGGAAAAGAAATTGAAGTAATTCTAATGGCTAAGTAATAGAACTCTTTTTTAGATGATATATGTAGAAAATCTTAGAGATTCAGTGAAAAAGCTAGTTGAATAATTTTAGCAAGGTAGCAGGATATCTAATACCTACATTAATTCTTTCAAAGTCTTTTTCTTATTCTATTAGTAACAGACATATTGGGGCATCTATTGTGGGTTGTTCACATCCAACTGTATATATCCTCAATATTGTTTTTGATTGTAGCCTATCTTAAGGAAAACAAATATAAAAAACTAGCCATGATACATCCAAGAGCTGAGGCTTTCCAAGTTTATTTCATAGGATTAAAAAAAAAGTATATTTCACATGAATGGTTTTACTTCTTTTGTCTGTATACTGTGTGTGTGGTGTGTGTATATATATGTGTGTGTGTGTGTGTATATATAATATATATATATATATATATTTTTTTTCTTTTTGGGAGGGGAGAAAAGCTAATTGGCTTCCTTGACTTTACTTCTACTCTTCAGTCATTGTCCTTTTTTACTGCCTCAAGGTGAAGATGTGCACAAAGTTTTAGATGAATGGAAGGAATATAAAATGGGAGTACCAACATATGGTGCAATTATTCTTGATGAAACACTTGAAAATGTGAGTGAAATTAAGAGTCAAGGTGACATATACTGTATTTTTTCCTTCTCTTTTTTTTCTTTTCTCAAACTTAATTCCGTATTTGTCATATTGTGAAAAAGGGGAAAACAGTGAGAAAGAAAAAGCAAACAAAACCAAAAAAAGGTAAAAATAGATGGCATTTTCCTTCCCATGTCTATTGGAATCATATGCAGTATTTTAAATGAACTAACTAGCATTTAATTTGGGTAACTTTTTAGCTTAGTCATATATATATGTTTTATATTAATGTTCTGAATTGAGGTTTTAAAATAATAGTATTAAATTCTACAAAGAAAGTGTAATCCTGTATTATATTTTTCTTCTTCCCTCTCTCTACCCCAAATTATACCCCAAAGTCTCCTGGTTTGGCTGTTTGGTTCAGTGAGACTAAGTAACAAATGCTGAGGAAGAAAAAATAAAGACAAAGTACCTATTCACTTCACTGCTGATTTTTAGTATAACTTTATATTTGGGAAAATCAGTGAATTCTATTTCATATCTTTCTGATGACATCTTAATTGAGGGAAAGATCTCAGACAACTCAATTGATTTATTTGAGGATGTTTTATTTTTCTTGTAGTGGACCAGTCACAAAGCATTATCAAGTGATTACTATGCCAGGCACAATACTAAATACAGAAATGAGACATTTCTTATATGATCCTCAACAAATTATATTTATTTGTGTTTTGTTTTGTTTTTGTTTTGTTTTGTTTTGAGGTATTATTGGTTCAGGGTTATCTAGCAAAATCAGGCTGGGGATTTCCAAAGGGAAAAGTAAATAAAGAAGAAGCTCCACATGACTGTGCTGTAAGAGAGGTAAGTGTTATTTATATATATATGTATATATACATATATATATATATATATATAT
>JAJPUD010019845.1:12216-25787 GCA_023553655.1 Myrmecobius fasciatus
GTGTGTATATATATATATATATATATATATATATATATATATATATACACATATACTGGTAAATGTTATTATTTGGCTGTTATATCCAGTTTTTTTTCTTTTCATTTTAATGATCTGAATTATTCCTTTATCATTTCTTCCAGAACATAGTAATCTATTTGTGTGCTTGCCTTCTGATGTTTTCTCACATATATTTCCCATTTGCTTATGTATTTTCAATTCCATTTATGCTTTTTTATCGTCTACTGACCATATTTTATCTCATTATTTATAGATAAGCTAGAAGCTTTTTCAAGTAAGATCAGGAGTGAAACAGGGATACCTATTATCACTAATATAATTCAGTAATATATTAAAAATACTAGCAATAAGAGTAGAAAGAGTTTGGGCTACCAAAATTAAAAAGCTTTATTTGTCTATGGATGTATAGTGTTACATTAACTCTTCTAATTTCTAACTTCTGACTTGCTTATCCAAAGAGAAACTGAGAGCCATTTTTCCATATCGCTACAACTTTTTGTCTTTAAGTTCTTTCAGTATGTTACTTCTTTAGCCATTGGCTAAGACTTAGAATTTGAGATACCAACTTCTAATATTTACAAGTTATCTAAAAAACTCTTATTCCTATTGTTCTTCTGCCCCCTTTTATGTTACTCACTGAAAATGGGAAAAGAAATTTATTTTATGAGTGATAGTCTTTAGTCCATTTTACATTATTGTTTCATGGATTGCCAAGTGTATATTGCACTTGTAGACAGAGAAATAAAAATATACTACATACCGATTTCTTCAGCATCTTAATTTCTCATTTAGTATATCAATGTGATCTGCATTGAGGATATTAAACTATTCTGTCTTGCTTCCTATTTTCTTTTCACCTTTACTGTCTGTTCATATCCTTTGACTATTTATCAATACCAAACATATATGTACCAAATGACATTATGTTCAAATTCTTGGAAGGAAAAAGTTTGAAGATAAAAGAAGCAATAAAACATGGGAAACTTTAATAATCTCAAAGAAAGAGTGGATCAAAGAACAAATCATACAGAACTCAATAATTGCATTAAAAATAATGATGACAATGAGATAACATATCAAAGTTTATTGAATGTAGCCAAAAAAGCATTCAGGGGAGAAATGTATATCTCTAACTGATTACATCAACAAAATAAAGAAAACAGATCAATTAAGTTGGGCATGCAACTAAAGAAAGAAAAAGAAACTAGAAAAAGAACAAAGTAAAAATTCCAAATTAAACCCCCAAAAAGAATTCTCAAAATCAAAGGTGCAGTGAATAAATTGAAACTCAAAAACCATTGAACTTTGAAAGCAGAGGATGATTTTGTAAAAATAAAAACAAAAATTGGTTATTCAGTTTCAGTCATGTGCAAATTTTCATGATTTCATTTTGGATTTTCATGATGAAGATTCTGGAATAGTTATCCATATCCCTCTCCAAAACTTTTCCTTTAAAAGAAAATCAAATTACCAGGTGAATACACACCATTGAAGATCAGTTAAAGCAATTATTAGGAGCTATTTTTTCCCCATTTACATACCAACAAAATTGACAAGCTAAGTGAAATAGTGGAATATTTACAAAAATATAAATTGCTCAAATTAGCAGAAAAGGAAATAGAATACTTACATAACCTTAGAAAGAGAAGTTGAAGCCTAGGAAGAAAAATTGAATGTGCAATCAATAAACTTCCTAAGGAAAAAAAAACACAGCAGTGCATGGTTTTTCAAGCAAATTCCACCAAAAATTTAAAGAACAATTAATTCCTGTACTATGCAAAGAGTTGGAAAAAAAAAAATTGGTCCTACCAGATTCCTTTTTTGATATGAATATTATTTTGAAAACTTAAAGCTACAAAGAGAAAAAACAAAATTGTAGATTCATTTTTATAATGAATAGTGATGAACAAATTTTTAAAAAAGCACTAGCAAGGAGGTTATAGCAACATAAGAGCAGGGACCTTGAGCCAGGGTAGAAAAGAGTGCTTGTGATCACTCACAGATCAGAACATAGGCCAGGAGAGGAGTAATTATACCCTTCCTTAGATGATACTACCTTGAATGAATTGAAAATTTACAGATTCCCAGCATTAGCTCTGAAAATACCTACACAAAACCCCAAAGTTTGGGAAAATATGCCTTGTCCTCCACAACTTATTCTATCCCAGGAGCAGTGCCTTACTTAAAAATAAAAGTTAAAAGTCAGTAGTCTGAAAAAATGAGTAAACAAAACAAAACCAAAAAATTAACCTAACCATAGAAGTTACTGTGGTGACAGAGAAGAGCAAATTCAGAAGACAATGACAAAGTTAAAATTGCAACATCCAAAGCCTCAAAGAAAAACAAAATTGGTCGCAGATCCCAAAAGAATTCTTGGAAGAGATACCCATTTTTAAAAAATTGAAATAAGAAAAATTGGGAAGAGAAATGAGAGAGTGATACAAGAAAGTCGTGAAAAAATAGTATGGCAAAGAAACCAAAAAATACTGAAGAAAATAACACCCTAAAAAAGAGAGTAGACAAAATGGTAAAAGAGGCACAAAAACTCACTTAAGAGAAGAACTTATTAAAATGCAGAATGTCACATGGGAAAAGAGGCACAGAAATTTACTGAAGAAACTAACTCCTTGAAAAGTAGAATTGACCAAATGGAAAAGGAGATACAAAAGCTTGCTGAAGAAAATAATTCCTTAAAAAAAAAATCAGAATTGGACTAATGATTCCATGAGCCATTAAAATACAATAAAACAAAAATCAGTAGAATAAAAAAGGTAGAAGAAAATTTTAAATATTTCATTGGAAAAGCAATTAAACTGAAGATAGATCCAGGAGAGTAATTTAAGAATTATTGGTGTAGTTGTTTGTTTGTTTGTTTTTTAAATTATTTTCCAAGAAAATATCAATGAAAACTGCCCATATATTTTAGATCCAGAAAGTAAAATAGAAATTAAAAGAATCCATTGATCACCTCCTAAAAGAGATTTTAAGATGGGAATATTAAAACCAAATTTCAGAACTCCCAAGTACTGTAAGCAACCACAAGAAAATAGTTCATAGATCATGGGTATGTGATGTCCAGTTAGGATAACACAAGATTCAATAGCTTCTATATGAAAGTATCAGAGAGCTTGGAAAATGATAATCCAAAAGAGATAGCAAAAGAGCTGCGAGTACAAGCAAGAATAATCTCTGCAGCAAAACAGTGGGGGGGAGGGGGGAATGGATATTCCATGAAATAGAAAACTCAGAAAAGACTAGAACTGAATAGAGAATTTGACTTTCAGATACAGGATTCATGTGAAGTTTTCATTTTTTTTTAAGATAGCATTTTATTTATATATATATATAAAGATAGTTTTCAACATTCATTTTTTATAAAACTTTGTGTTCCCAAGTTTTTCTCCCTTTCTCCTTTACCTCCCCCTTCTCTAAACAAGCAGTTTTGTATAGGTTAAATATGTACAATCCATTTAAACATATTTTTATATTTTTCATGTGCAAGAAAAATCAGACTGAAAGGAAGGAAGAAGAAAGAAAAAGGAGGGAGGAAAGAAAGACAGAAAGAAAGAAAGAATGAATACTATGCTTCAATCCACAGTCAGTTTCCATAGTTCTTTCTCTGGATGTGATTGGCATTTTCTATTCCAAGTCTATTGGAATTACCTTGAATGACCACATTGTCCATCACAATTGATCGTCATATAAATTTGTTGTTACTATATGCAGTGTTCTTCTGATTCAGCTTACTTCACTCAACATAAGTTCATGTAAGGCTGTCTAGGTTTTTCTGAAAATCAGCCAACTTATCCTTTCTTATAGAATAATAGTCCATTACATTCATATGCCATAGTTTATTCAATCATTTCCTAACCAATGGACATCCATTGGTTTCCATCCATTCTAGTGGCAAAGAATTTTCAATTCTTTGCCACTACAAAAAGAGCTGCTACCAGCATTTTGCCTAAGTTGGACTTTTTCCATCTTTTATGATCTCTTTGGGATACAGACCTAATAGAGGCACTGCTAAATTAAAGGATATGCATAGTTTTTTAGCCCTTTGGGCGTAGTTCCAAATTATTTCCCAGAGTGATTAGATGATTTTACAACTGTATCAGTAATGCATTAGAGTGCCAGTTTTCTTTCATCTCCTTCAACATTTATCATTATCTTTTCCTATCATCTTAGCCAATCTAATAAGTATGAGGTGTTACCTCAGAGATGGTTTAATTTGCATTTCTCTTATCAGTAGTGATTTAGAGCATTTTCCCCCCCCATGTGACTAAAAATGGCTTTAATTTTATCATCTGAAAATTGTCTGTTCATGTCCTTTGATCATTCATCAATTAGGGAATGGTTTGTGTTCTGTAAATTTGAGTCAGTTCACTATATATTTTAGAAATGTGGCCCTTATCAGAAACCCTGGATGTAAAAAATTTTTCCTAGCTTTTTTTCTTCCCTTCTAATCTTGGCTGCATTGATTTTGTTTATTCAAAATCTTTTTTAATTTAATGTAATCAAAGAACTTAATAATGTTAAACTGTTTATATTACTACCTGAGGAAATGAGAGCTATAACTTTTTAGAAATTTCTCATTATTGGGGCAATTAGAAGAGTATACATAGAGGGCACAGGTATAAGTTAAATATGATGAGATGATATCTTAAAATATAAAGAGTATGAAAGAAGATTGAACTGGGAGAAGGGCAAAGGAAGAGGTAGAATGGGATAAACTGACATTTAAAAGACAAAATGCTTTTATGTGTAGGGGAAGATGGGAGTTATTAGGAAGAATAAACTTTATTTTCATTGGAATTGCATGAAACGGAATAACATACATACTTAGTTGGGAATAGATTATTATAATTATATAGGAAACTAAGAGGAAGAAGCATGAAGGAGAAAAGAGTGGAAGAGGAAGATGATAGAAGGTAAGGTGGATTGGGGACACGATAGTCAAAGTAAACACTTGAGAATAGACAACATGAAGGCAAGAGAGTAGGATAAATAAGGGAAAGTAGGATGGAGGAAAATATATAGTAATTATAACTGGAAGAATTTTATAGTAAATTTCCTCTGATAAAGGCCTTTTTTCTCAAAATATGTAGAGAATTGAATCAAATTTATAAAAACAAAAGCCATTCCCTAATTAACAATTAACAAGTGCTAAAAGGATATGAACAGGCAATTTCCAGATGAAATAATAAAACTGACTTATAGTTGTATGAAAAAAATGCTTAAAAATCACTATTGATACCACCTCCAATTGTTCACTGAAGAAAGCCATATACACCCAGAGAGAGGGATGTGAAATGTGGACCACAACATAACATTCTCATACTCCTTGATTGATGTTTGCTTACATTGTGTTTCCTTTATCTGATATATAGTTTGTGTAGACAAGATTTTTCTTGCACAACAATGACAAGTTTGGAAATATGTATACATATATTCGATTTACCAATATTTTAACATAATTAACATGTAGTGGATATCCTGCCATCTAGGGGAGGGGTGGGGAGTTGGGGGAAAAATTTGTAACAGAAAGCTATGTTAGGGTTATTGTTGAAGAATTACCCACACATATGTTATGCAAATAAAATAAAAAAAATAAAATTTTAAAAAAAATCACTATTGATTAGAGAAATGTAAACTAAAACAATTCTGAACCACCTATCAGACACCTGACACCTATCAGATTGGCTAATATGACAAAAAAGGAAAATGACAAATTTTGGATAGGATGTGGGAAAATTAAGACTAATGCAATTTCTGGAGTTGTGAATTGATCTAACCATTCTGGAGAGCAATTTGGAATTATGTTGAAATTGTTATAAAACTGCATACGCTTTAACTAGATAATACCATTAAAGGTCCTTATTCCAAAGAGATCAAAAAGAAAAAAAAGACCCACATGTGCAAAAATATTTTTTGATGCCACTGAATTTTGGGGAATAGTCAAACAAGTCGTGGTAATTGATTATGGTAGAATGGTATTTACTCTAAGAAATGACTAGCAGGATGACCTTAGAAAAACCTGGAAAGACTTATATGAACTGATACAGAGTGAAATAAAGAGAGCCAGAAGAACATAACAGCAATATGATGATTGACTATGAATGACTTTATTGTCAGTACCATAATTTGTCCAGGACAATTCCAAAGTAGTTGGGATGAAAAAATGCTGTCTATCTCCAGAGAGAGAGAACTGATGAAATCTGAATGCAGATTGAAACATACTTTTAAGAAGACCAACTTTGTTTATCTTGTTCTTATTTGGATAAGGAGAAATGGGTGATAAGGGAGTCTTATGTTTTCTTTCACAATATGACCAATATGGAAGTGGAAATAGAGATCTAAATAATTGGATTATTAAAAATTCATTGCTTGTGCATTTGCTGAGTCAGTTTAATAAAAATGAAAATTATGATTCACTTATTCAGTGCCATACCAATTAAACTATCACAGAATTATCTTGTGAAGCTAGAAAAAATAATAAAAGTTGTCTGGAGAAATAAGCTACCAAGAATATCAAGACAACCAATTAAAAAAAAGGAAGGTGGCCTATTAGTAGTATATCTCAGTTTGTAGTTTATGAAGTTGTAATCATCAAAACAAACTGATAATGGACAAGAAATTGGTCAGTGAAATAGATTTGGCACACAAAATACAGAAGTAAATGACTACAGAAGTAAAATGGGACTTATATTTGATAAATTCAAAGTTCCAAGCTGTTGGAACAAGAACTCATTATTTGAGGAAAAAACTGCTAGGGAAAAAAATTGCAGAAACTTAGCCATAGGCCAACATCTCAAACATTCCATAATGTCAAAATGGATACGTGATTTAGACATAAAGGGTAAAAGATGGAAAAAAAAATTACCTGTGAAATCTATGGGTAATAGAAAAGTTGATGAATCAAGTGAGGATCACAGAAGGTAAGATGGATTAATTTGATTACATGAAGGGTTTTTGTTTGTTTTTGATGAAACAAAACAATTATAGCAAAAATTAGGAAAGCCAGGGAAAAAGTTTTATATCAGGTTTCTATGATGTAGGTCTCATTTTTTCAAATATGTAGGAAATTGAACCAAACTTGAAAATTAGGACCATTTCACAATTGATAGTCAAAGGATATAAGTAGACAGCTTTCAGAAGAAGAAATCAAAACTTGTCATATGAAAAAAATTGAAATGACTAATAGAAAAATTAAAATAACAATTGCCAAAATGCTGGAAGAGATTAGAAAAATAGGTACACGAATGCACCAGTTGATGAAACTGACCATATTTATGTAAATCATCCATATGGTGGCTGGATAGTATTCTATAGGCTATATTTAGCTTTCTTAATATTGCAAGGACACCTTTAAGATATATAGGTTATGACCAGATTGTCTCATTCTATCTATGTGAACAGTACACTTTTCCAGTTGTAATATCTCTTTGATACCTCTTAAACCACTCCTGCAGTGTAATTCCTCATTACTCATGTTCTGTAGCTGTGGGAAATGACTTTTTCATCTGCCAATACTTTTGAATTAGAGCAACTAGTACTTTATTTTACGATGTGGAACTACAAAGCTTACATTGTAAAAAATAGCTACCCAGGTATTAGCATATCATTCTTCAAATCCTCTCCTTGTTTTCTTTAGTATCATTTCTGTTTTTTCATGAAGCATTGGTGAATATAGTACCAAGGCTCAACTCAAGACTGTGACCTCACAAGACACCTTTCTTGATTCTTTCAGCAACTGTCCTAAAATTATGGTGGGTGAGTCGGGGGGAGGTGGGGGGGAGGTGTGTGTGTGTGTGTATGGGTGTGGGTATGTACACACAAATGTGCACATGTATTTGAACCATCTCCCTACTCTTCCTATTAGGGGGGTAAAAAGAACACATAATTGTTTTAATTTGCAACATTACACAGAGCATTGGCTGTGACCAAAAATATGTCTCATCTCTTTCTTAACTCTGTCTGGAGTTAGGTAGTATAGTTAATTATTGAAATTTTAAAATCTTGGTTGATAATTGCTTCAGCAATTAATAATTTAAAATTTTTTTCCATGTATTTAATTTTTCCAAAGAATTACTGGTAGCTTGCTTTTCTTTAAAATTGTTCATATCCTTGATCATTTATTGGGGGAATGGCTCTTATTCTTATACATTTGAGTAAGTTGCTTTTATATCTTTGATATTAGGTCTTCATCAGAGAAATTAGTAAATAAAGATTTTTTCCCCCTAGGTAATTATTTGTCTTCCTATTTTTCAACTATATTGGCTTTCTTTAAGCAAAACCTTAAAATTTTTGTATTATAAGAATCGTCCATTTTATCTATGATCCTCCCTTCCTTTGTTTGCTTATAAATTCTCTTATCCATAGATCTGAAAGGTAAATAACTAATGCCTTACTTTCATAATTTTGTTAAGACCTTTTATTTTTATGTCTTTTTAAAAATATTTTTTATATATTTAGGGTTGTGGTACAAAATATTATCCTAAACCCAGTTTCTGAAAGACAGCTTTATAGTTTTTCCAGAAATTTTTGTTAAGTGGTCAGTCCTTACCACAGTGTAAGGGACAGTTTAATTTATTGAACACTAGGCTAGTAGATTAATTTGCTTCCATGTATTATATACCCAATCTGTTCCACTGATTTTTATCTATTACTAAATAGTTTTGTGAAGACTGCTTTATATGGTGCAGTTTGAGATGTGATATTCTAGCACTTTTACCTTTGTCTTCTTTACTATTGTCATTTTACTATTTCCTTTAATTTTTCTCTAGATGAATGTCATTTATTTTTTCTTTGTACTGTTTTTTTTTTTTTTACCTTGCCTTTTGTTCCTCTAGATGAATTTTGATTTTTTTTTTTTCCTCAGCTCTATAATTTTTGGTAACTTCATTGTTAGGGCATTGAATAAGGAATTTGACATTGTACAATAGTTTTTTTTTTTTTAATTTTCAACAAGGAACTTTTTTTTAATTAAAACTTTATTTGCAAAGCATATGCATAGGTAATTCTGCAACATTGACCCCTTACAAAGCTCTCCGTTACAAATTTCAACCGCCCTAGTCTCCACCCTTCCCCTAGATGACAGGAAATCCACTACATGTTAATTATGTTAAAATACATGACAAATTGAATATATGTATACATATTTCCACACTTATCGTTGTGCGAGAAAAATCCTATCTACAAGAAAAAAATCAGAGAAAGGCAACACAATGCAAGCAAACATCAATAGAGAGTATGAAAATGTTATGTTGTGGTCCACATTTCACATCCCTCTTTCTGGGTGTATATGGCCTTCTTCACTGAACAATTGGAACTGGTCTGAAACATTTCATTGTTGAAGAGAGCCCATGTCCATCAGAATTAATCATCATATAGTATTGTTGTTGCTGTGTATAATGATCTGGTTCTGCTCATTTCACTCAGCATCAGTCCATGTAAGTCTTTCCAGGCCTCTCTGAAATCATCCTGCTGGTCATTTCTTACAGAACAATAATATTCCATAATATTCATATACCGTAATTTGTTCAGCCATTTGATAGGCATCCATTCAGTTTTCAGTTTCTAGCCACTACAAAAAGGGCTGCCACAAACATTCTTGCACATGTGGGTCCCTTTCCTTCCTTTAAGATCTCTTTGGGATATAAACCCAATAGAAACACTGCTGGGTAAAAGTTTGATAACTTTTTGAGCACGGTTCCAAATTGCTCTCCAGAATGGCTGGATCCATTCACAGTTTCACCAAACTGCTAGGGAAAAAAATTGCAGAAACTTAGCCATAGGCCAACATGTCAAACATTCCATAATGTCAAAATGGATACGTGATTTAGACATAAAGGGTAAAAGATGGAAAAAAAAATTACCTGTGAAATCTATGGGTAATAGAAAAGTTGATGAATCAAGTGAGGATCACAGTGTATGAGTGTCCCAGTTTTCCCACATCCCTGCCAACATTTGTCATTATCATTTCCTGTCATTTTAGCCAATCTGACAGGTGTGTAGTGGTACCTCAGAGTTGTCTTAATTTGCATTTCTCTGATCAATAGTGATTTCGAGCACCTTTTCATATGACTAGAAATAATTTTAATTTCATCATCTGAAAATTGTCTGCTCATATCCTTTGACCATTTGTCGATTGGAGAGTGGCTTGAATTCTTATAAATGTGAGACAATTCTCTATGTATTTTAGAAATGAGAACCCTTAAATGTAAAGATGATTTCCCAATTTATTGCTTCCTTCCTAATCTTGTTTGCATTAGTTTTGTTTGTACAAAAACTTTTTAACTTAATATAGTCAAAATTATCTATCTGGTCTTTCCGGTTCTTCTTTGGACATAAATTTATTCCATCTCCACAGGTCTGAGAGGTAAACTATATTATGTTCCTCTAATTTACTTATAATATCACTCTTTATATCCAAATCATGAACCCATTTAGATCTTATCTTGGTATGTGGTATTGGGTGTGAGTCAAGCCCCAATTTCTTCCACAGTAGTTTCCAATTTTCCCAGCAATTTTTGTCAAATAGTGAGTACTTATCCCAGAAGATGGGGTCTTTGGGTTTATCAAACACTAAATTGTCAAAGTTATTGCCTAGTTTGTCCTGTGATTCTATCCTATGCCACTGATCGACTACTCTATTTCTTAGTCAGTACCAAATGGTTTTGATGACCGCTGATTTATAATACAGTTTTAGATCTGGTACAGCAAGGCCACCTTCAACCGCCTTTTTTTTTTTTTTTTTTGATTAATTCCCTTGAAATTCTTGATCTTTTGTTCTTCCAAATGAACTTTGCTACAATTTTTTCTAGATCTGTAAAATAATTTCTTGGGAGTTTGATTGGTATGGTACTAAATAAGTAAATTAGTTTGGGTAGTATTGTCATTTTTATTATATTCACTCGGCCTACCCATGAGCACTTGATGTTTTTCCAGTTGACTAGGTCTGACTTTATTTGTGTGGAAAGTGTTTTGACAGTTTTTATTATATTGGCTTGACTTACCCATGAGCAAAAATTATTTTTCAAAAATTTTAGGTCTATTTTAATATCTGTAAAGAATATTTTATACTTATTTTCATAAAGTGTGCATCTTAGAAGATATAATTTCTTAGAGTTTTTATCCAGTATTTCTTTTGCATGAATTTTTCTGTTTCTTTTGGCTGAGTTTTGGTGGTAATATACAGAAATGCTGATGAATTATTTGAGTTTGTTTTATACTCAGCTATTTTTTGTGAAATTATTGTTTTAGTAAACTTTTTAGTTGAAACTATTAGGCTCTTCAGCATGTTATTTGCAAAAAGCAGTTTTGTTTCCAGTTTGCTTATGTTCCTTCATTTTTTTTTTTCTTCTTGATATGATAATGGACATCTTGTCTTAACCATGGTATTATTGGAAAGACTTGATCTCATTGCATATAATTCTGATACTTGATTTTGAATAGATATAATTTACCATATTAAAGAAATGTCCATTCATCCCTTAGGCTTTCTAAAAAGAAAAACTGTGTTGTATTTTATTGAAGATTTTTTCTTCTGTTGATAACATCAAATGATTTTTATTTTTCTAAGTATTAATATGTTCTATGGGGCAGTTAGGTGGCACATTGAATAGAGTAATGAGTCTGAAGTCAGATCCATCTTTGGGAGTTCAAATCTGGACTTAGACACTTAATAGCTCTGCTGTGATCTTGGGCAAGTCACTTAATCCTATTTGTTAAATGACCTGGAAAAGTAAATGGCAAATCATTTCATTATGTCTGCCAAGAAAACTTAAAAAGATGTAATAAAAAATCAGACATGACTGAAATTACTGTTATAGTTTTTTCCAAATTGAACTAATCTTGACATATATCTAATCAGGTGTTAGTTTATTGTCTTTTTCGGTATATTAACTATAGCCTCTTAGCCAATATTTTATTTAATATTTTTGTGATGTTTGTTAGAGATATTGGTTGATATTTATTCCTTGGATATTTATCAGGGATATTGGACTATTTTCTTTCCTTTTTCTCTCCTAGTTTTAGATATCAGGACCATATTGTGTCAGAGAAGGAATTTGGTAGGAAACTTTCTTTTCAAAAAATTTTCCCCAGTTTATTTAATATTGTAGTTGTTATTTGAAAGTTTGATAGCATTTCCTTGTAAGTCATCTGATCTTTGAGTTTATTTTTTTGGGAGTTCATTCATAGCTTATTCAATTTCTTTTTCTGAGATTGGATTATTTAAATTCTCTCTCTTTTTCAGTTAATTTGATTATTTCATGTTTTTGTTTTTTATTTAGGATGTTTCCCAACAGGCTCTAAAATAGATTCTAATGATATCTTTTATTTCTTCATAATTTCTTGAGAATTCTCCATTTCAGTTTTCAGTACTTGTAATTTGATATCTTACTTTTAAAAATGAAATTAACTAATAAATTGTCTTTTTTTATTAGTCTTTTAAAAACAGCTCCTAGTTGTATTTATTAGGTAATTTTTTTTGCTTTGGCTTCTATCAATTTATTTTTTGATTTTTCAGAATTTTTATTTTAATATTTGGATTTTTTTAATGTGTTTCTGGTTTTTTGCTTGCATGCACAATTGCTTTTTTTTCTCTTTTGTTAATGACAGTGTTTGGAGACATAAATTGTCACCTAAGGCCTGCTTTATCTGTTTACTCCAGATTTTGATAGAACATCTCGTTGTTGTTATTATCTTTAATGACATTATTTATTATTGTTCTGATGAGCTCTTTAATCAGTGAATTCATGAGGACTAAATTATTTTTTCTTCAATTAGTTTTTAATTATTTTTTGACTCATTATTTAAAATATCATTACCTTGTTTCTGTTTTATGGTGTCTTGTGTATAGTTCCATTATTAATTCCTATGTTTATTGCAGTCTGGTTGATAGAAGTTTTTCATTTCTGCTTTTTTACATTTGTTTATCCTTCTTTTATTGTCAGTCAGTAAACATTTATTAAGTATCTTTTATCTACCAGGCACCCACACAAAACACACACACACAAATAAGCTATATATGGGACAAATAAGAAATAATAAAGAGAGGGAGTCAGTAGTATTAAGAATCGTTGGGAAAGGTTCCCTGCAGAAGATGGGATTTTATTTGGAACTTAAAAAAATCTATTAGGCAGAGATAAAATGAGAAGTGTCTTTCATTCATGGGCCATAGCCAAAGAAAATGTCTAGAGCTGTGTTGCAGCTGTCTTTTTTTTTTTTTTTTTTAAATGAAAGCTTTTTATTTGTATAACATATGTGTGGGTAGTTCCTCAACATTGATCTTTACAAAACTTTCCATTACAAATTTTCCCCCTAGTCTCCTCCCCTCCCCTAGATGGCAGGAAGTCCACTACATGTTAGTTATATTAAAATACTTGAGAAGTCGAATATATGTATACATATTTCCATACTTATCTTGCTGTGCAAGAACAATCATATCTACATGAACAAAAAAAAAAATCTGAGAAAGGAAACCCAATGCAAGCAAACATGAATAGAGGGCATGAAAATGTTATGATGTGGTCCACATTTCATATCCC